>CM055104.1:2589799-2853914 GCA_029204225.1 Diphasiastrum complanatum | reverse complement strand
GACTACCACTATCGACTTGCCCACGTCGAGCAGCAAAAAATAAAATGTTTAATAAACTTTGAGCACAGCATATTGTTGTTGAAGGCTTTGTATTGTAATACCCAAAAGAATCATATCATATGCATAATGAAAAGCTTGAATACAAAATTCAAAAGATTGGCACCTCCTCACCTTAAAATTTTGTCAAGTTTTTCCAAGTAAATAGAAAAAAATGGAGAGAGTAGGCACCTTGCTAAAATCAAAAGATTGGAAAAAAATTTAACTATAAGCCCGCCAAAGGTTCCAACTTCCAACTTGAGACATCACTTTTATTCCATAGTTATATGTCTCGATTCTTTTTGTGAACTAGTTTTTTCCATTCACCACTCATGTTCTTTCTTGGAACCATATGAAATGATTTTGGATATTTTGCAAACAATAAAGATGGCCTTGTCAATTTTTATAACTTTCCTCAATGGAAGCCCTTAAGACTTAAAGTGACTAAATGATCCACTGTTGAGTGCATTTACCAATAACTACATTGTCCAATGGCTCGTTGGCCATTAGGTCTAGAACCATTAACTTCCTCGTTGATTTTACCTATTGTCATCTACCTATGTATACATTATGCTTATGATGTCATTATTGCTATATTATTCTAAAGAATTCATTTGTGCACATTTGATGGCATTATTACTTACATTTATGTAGAATACATTGTAAATTGAATATAAGAAGTTCACATTCAATTGGCCCAAATAGACGCTCAATAGGATAGCTGGAATAATAAAAGAATTGACTACTCAGAGTGCTCAAAAGATAGATCAATAGTTTGTGATCTAGCAACTTCATGAACCATGATTGGTATATCGGCAATCCTAAAAGGTCAAACGTTGGACTATAGCTTGGGTAAATAGACTAACTATGAACTATATCGTGGGTGCATGGTACTTTTTGGTGTGAGTAAGCTGATTTATCGCAAATAACCATGAGAGTGATATTCTCAAAGTAGGACACCCAAGTTTATAAGGCCAAGGTTGACATGTAGGAGAAGCCACCAAGAAAAGGAGAGCTTCACTCAATGAATCATTCAACCATTTCAAACATATGAAACTCAAGCATCTAGAACACATTTGAAACATTGCTGATCTTTTTTAAGTAAAAGTCAAATAGTTTGAATGTAACATTAGCTTCACTACCATTCTCCATCATCTCCAATGATTGAGATCAAGCTCCAAGTGGCACTGCCCACTCCCTTAATCAATGTTCTCTTGGTCTTGCTAGTGACATGACAAATCATGCTCTTCTAGCTAATTGCTTTTTGCTTATCTCTTGTTTAAGAGAATTCACATGTGGGTTTTTTAGGATAGATCATGCTTGAGTCATTGATTCTAGTAAGCAAGTTGAAGATATGGGGAACTGATTCTCCTTTTTGCATGACACTTTTCCTTTTGAAGGTATGTAGAACTGGCACATGAGTTCTCTCCCTTCTAAAGGTTGTGGAGATAATCTTTCTTCATACTTGCAAACCTAACTTCTCCGAAATTGTAGGACGAGGCTTGGAAGGTCACAATCCTCATTGCTCAACGAGAATCTTACATTTCATAGGCTTTTTGAGAACTAAAAACCATCGATGAGCTAGATTGCTAAATTTTGGAGCGTGCAATCCAAACGAGGCTTGAAAGAGTTAGGATCTAAATCACAGATTTTGCATGATTGAAACATGAAAAAATAGCATGTAAGCTAATTGATCGATTTCCCACGAAGAATGGCTAACTAGCATCACATGAAGGCACAAGACAATAGGTTCTCCCATGAAGAGCCCAAGCAATACCAATCAATAATCTGAATAATCAATGTACAAGTGCTCTATATATACCCCACTAATGAGCCCTAATGTAGGAATTTGAAAATGGAGGGCAAGAATATGGAGGGAAAATAGTGCACCTTACTAAGGGTCCCCCACTCCACATGAGTCAATAAGTAAGGCACGTGGTCAGTCATTGTTAGAAGTAAGGCCCTAGGCTAGTCATAAGCTTAAAAAAGCCTCTGGGGCCTATACATGAATAATATAAAATGTGTAAATAGGAACGAAAGTATAAACAACAGTGAATGCAAAAAGGCCTGCAGAATATATGCAGAGTATCCCAATAAGCCTGTAGCCTGTCGTCCATAACTCTCCCCAGTTATCAAGAACATTGCCCCCAATGTGGGCAAAGTAAAAAAGGAACTAGTGTGGTGAAGTAGCCTCAAGATACTCCATCTGGTAATGGAATGTCAAGGTGAGTAGGAGCATCAAGCAGTGATAGCTACAGAATAGCAGCTCATGAGTCATGAGTATCCTAACATACAATATGCGCATAAGCTTTGTGGCAGAGGTGGTGTTGGACCGGCTAAATGGAAAGAACTGCACAATGGGCCTTCGAGAAGCTCCACATAAACTACTTCCTGGAAATGAGATGATAATCCTGCCGAGAATCAACACTAGAAAGTAGATGTCGAGTACCATCATGAAAAAATGTCAAGGTTTGCTGCTATAAATCCAAAGTAGCTGCTCCTAGAGAGGTAAACTAAACAGCACCAAGGATGAGATTATAACGTGTAAGTGGAATGATGTGAAAATCTGCTTGTACAAGGAAATCTCAAACGCGGTATGTAAGCTACTAAACCATCTGCGTGCAAAGAATGTGCGCTGACAACCTCAACACAAAGGGAATGACGATTCGCAACTGGCGTAGCACAAATGAGGAGAATGATATTGCCGAAACATATGCCACCAAGTAGCAACATGGCCATCCAGATCTAGAGTAGCTAAGTGGATGCGTTGTGAACGTCGGTCTTGGGAAACATCAGGAAATAGGTTTCAAGCTTAGAATACCAATTCTCAAGTTTATTCCCATTGGACGACCCAGAATATATAGTAAGCTGAACCTTATCCTTAAATTCCTGAGGAAGAAAAGTAGAACCATAACCAAAAAGAGGAGCTGGTGATGTAGAAGATGCAAGGGAAAAAGGTAGTGCAGATGGCCTGGAAGTTCTTGGTTGGGGAAATGCCATAGGTGGAATTGATGATGGTGGAGCGAAGTTGGACTGTAAGGAAAGCGAAGCAATTTGGGTGGAGAGAGCAGTGAATGTCTCTCGTAACTGAAGGCGTAATCACTCATGGCTTTGCGGAGGTGATCTCAAAACTCATGGCACACCTCATCAAGGGAAGTGGAGGAAGGGAGATGAATTTCGGAAGATGAGGGAGAAACCTGCATGAAAAGATGCAAAAAGCAAGAATGATGTACAAAAAGCTTAATATTGGAGGGAGCGGACTTTTGTCGTCACCCCAAATACGCTCAAGGTACACAATCAACACTGAAAGCAGCAAAGGAAATTGTTGTATATGAAAAGAGTAACGACAAAAATTGTACAACCAACAAATACTTCCAAAAAGGTAATGGAGGTTGGTGTTGGGCAGCTTTGAACCGAAAACAGGTGACAAATGCGATGAAAAAGAGAGGAAAATGGCGCTGGGGACAGCCACCAATCAAATCTGCAAATGGGCTGCAAAAATGTTGAGAGAGATGGTGATGCAAAAGATTGGCAAAAAACAGCAAACAAAATGCAGATGAAAAAGTGCCGAAACCTCCTCCAACTACGGTGCTAGAAAGTGCAATAGGAACTACTCAGAAAATCTGCCAAAATAGCTGCCAACAAAGATAGACGCCACTAAAATAGCTGCCGAAAATAACCCGCTGAAATTCCTTTTTTTGGCCACCAAATTTAGCGGAAGTGCTTCCGATAAAGATCTGCAAAGAAAAATGCTCTGGTACCAAGTTGGGATCTAAATCATAGTTATGGACTCGGCTCATTACATTCGCCGCGTCCATTTACATTTAAAGTTACTTTACTTTATGCATAAGCAGGCCTTGGGCCCTTTTTTATTCATTAGTGACATTCAGACTATATGGTTGGGCTTTGGCCTTATTATTCATTATTAGGCCATTTGGACATATTACTGGAGAGTGGGGGCCTTCTTGGAGGGCGCACTATTATCCCTCCCAGTTAGGCCCTAGCCACTGGAAGCTTCCTTTTAGGGCTTCCTCTTGGCTATAAGTAGGGAAACTGTGTCATTTGTCATTCAGCTGATGATATTGATCTCTCTCTTTAGCCTCCTTAATCTCTCTCTTTCCTGCTTTCTAGGGTTAAGTCTTGCTTATGTGATGCTTTCGTAGCTTAGCTCTAGATCAGCTGGGGCTCTATTCGTAACTTGGTATCAGAGCACTTTTTTGAGCACAATCTGGAATTTTTTCTTTGCTGCCTTGCCTTGCTCCTCCATAGCTGTTCCTACAGCTCCATTGCCGTTTTGACAGCCCTGTTCCATCGCTGCTCCTTCCACTCCTTCCTGCCCAGCGTTCCCCCTGTTTTGTCCCCTCTTTTCTTTGCTGCCCAGCGCTCCTCCTCTTCCTTTCCATCGTTGTCCCTGCCTTCTGACCTGTCACTTTCGTCTGATATTTTTCCAGTTTGCAGCCATCTTCCACAATTAGTTCCTTGACTGTCCAGCGCCCATCCTCATCCAAAAACTACCCAATTCCGACATCATTTGCTATTCCAAACAGCTAAAATTCTTCAACCTGTAAATCGCTGCCTCAGCACTCCCAACTTGTCACTTTTGCCTATTTTTTTTCTCCAATTCCAGCCATCTTTTACAACTTATCAAAAGGCTGTCGTGCGCTCATTCTCCACCACATTTTCAAGAATTCCGACTCCGTTTAATCTTTCAAATTCACATTGTATCCCTGGCTGTCCAGCGCATTTTTACAACTTCATTGTTCATTGTTGTCTGTTTTTTTTTCAGTTCTGATAATATTGGTTGTAATAGGCTAATTTGGGGTGACGACAAGAGTCCGCTCCCTCAAGTTTTCGTCTATTCCTTCCACTATCATTCTGGCACATTCACCTACCCCGAGTGAGACTACTCAGGAAACCTTATCCGATCAGTTTTGTCGCATGGATGAGACCCTTTCTGGCCTCGTTCTTCGCTTCGATTCAGTTATGACCGGCTTTGCTACTATGCAGTCACAGATTGATTCTTTACAGCCTCATGGTCCTGGTAAAGCTCCTGTCTTTCCTACATTTGGGACTCCCCCTCCATTTGGATTTCCATCTTCTTCTGCTAGTCAGCCTGGTGGTGGACCGTTCATTCCATCTAACCCACCTCCTGGTTTCTTTCCTCCTCCCCCCCTTCCTGAGCCACACTTTGCTCGAGACTTTCGTGATAGGGTACAACTTGCTACCTATTTCGGTTCCTCCGACGGGAACTTATTAGAGAATTGGTTTGCTAAGCTTGACACATATTTTCAGATTTACCCTAAGACTGATCCTCAAAAGATCCAGTTGGCTGCTTTACATTTAGATGGACGTGCCACCACGTGGTGGCGAGTTTATAGAGTTGATCCTGATCAGGAAGGGCTCCATGTATGGCATATTTTTCGCCGTGACCTCCGCCATGCTATGATTGATCCTCAGTGGCTTGACCGCCAACGTGATACATTCCGTAGTCTCACTCAGACCAGTGATCTTGCTTCTTATACAGATCAGTTTATGGAGCTTTCTTATCTTTTCACAGATCTACAGCCCACTGAGCTTATTTCTCGTTACATTGCTGGGCTTCGTGGTGCTTTACGTTATGATGTTTCTTCCTTCCGTCCTACCACACTTGTTGAGGCGATGTCTCTTGCCAGTACTTTACAACATAAGTACTCTAACACCCTTCCTTCCCGCTTCTCCCGACCCCGTCCTTCTGCTTCATCTTTTCCCGCTACGTTCACCCCTACACCGGCCCCTTCTGTTCCAGCTCTCTCCATTGCCCCTTCGCCTCTTCGTCCTCCGACTCCTCGACCTGCTTTTGTCTGACGTTACACGTCTGCAGAGTTCGCTGATCTTCAGCAGAAGCGTCTTTGCTTTCGTTGTAAGAGTCCTGACCGTCTTGCCCGTGATTGCCGCCAACCTCTCCCTACTACTACTGCTGTTTTTTACCATGAGGGCACTACTCCAGATGATTCCGATATCTACATTCATATTTCTGATGAGCCTGACTTATCCTCTGAGCCTTCCCCTGATTTACTTCCTGCTACTTGCCATGCTCAGCTTGCCTATGCTACTTGAACAGGGCGTCCTGGTCCTCGCTCCATTCGGTTATGTGTGCGTATTACAGGTCGTGAGTATAATGCTTTAAATGATACTGGTAGCACTCATTCTTTTATTAGCAGTTATATCACTAGTCGGATCCGTGCTTCACCTGTTCCTGCTTCCCAGCCTCTCACAGTTGAGGTTGCCAGTTCTCATTCTTTTCCTAGTTCTCAGATGTTTCAGCGTTTACCATACCGCATTGGAGATTTCTCTGGACAGGCAGATCTTTACATTATCCCTATGGAGCGTTATGATCTTATCCTTGGTGCTGATTGGTTTGCATCTCTTGGAGCCGTTACACTGGACTTGACACAGCAGACATTGACATTTGTACATGATGCAGTTACACACTCACTTGTGGGCATTGATTCTCAGGGAGACTTCCAGTTGACTACTGGGAAGCAGTTTATTCGCAGCCTGCCGAAGGCTCATTGTGCTACCTTATTATGTGTTCAGCGGGCAGTACCAGTTCCTCCAGTTTCTACACCAGCAATGTTCCTCAGGTGATTTCTGACTTATTACATCAGTATGCTTTGGTCTTTTCAGAACCTACGACGCTACCACCATTACGTGACGTGAACCATCATATTGACTTGCGTCCTGGTTCTACACCTCCATCCCGTCCCCCTTATTGTATGTCTCGATCTGAGCGTGATGAGCTTGAGCTCCATATTACTGCCTTGTTAGATCAGGGTCTCATTGTTCCTAGTCACAGCCCTTTTGGTGCTCCTGTTCTCCTTATTAATAAGAAAGATGGTACCAAACGCCTTTGTATTGATTACCGTGCTTTAAATAAGTTGACTATTCGTAATCAGTACCCTATTCCACACATGGATGACCTCTTTGACCAGCTCGGTACCTCTAAAATCTCTTCCAAGATAGACCTTTGTTCTGGATATTACCAAATCAGGATGCACCCTTCTGACGAACATAAGACTGCTTTCCGTACTCATCTTGGTTTATATGAATTTCGTGTGCTTCCTTTTGGTGTTACTAATGGCCCTCCTACGTTCCAGAATGTGATGAATAACGTCTTGCGTCCGCTTCTTTGTCATTGTGTCTTGGTTTATTTTGATGATATTCTTATTTTTAGTCAGTCTCTTGCTGAGCATGTTGCCCATCTTTCCTCTGTCTTTCAGTTACTTGTACACCACCAGTTATTTGCTAAGTTGTCTAAATGTTCTTTTGCTGTTTCTGAGATCGAGTTTCTTGGTTTTCTTATTTGTAATGGTCACATTCGTCTGGACCCTCATAAGGTTCAGGCCATCCAGGATTGGCCTATACCTACTGATATTCATGTTCGTATGTTTCTTGGGTTAGCCACTCACCTTCGTCGTCCAGTTCCTCATTTTGCCACTATCGCAGCTCCTCTTCATGCACTTTTGAAGAAGTCTAGTACTTTTCTTTGGACTCCTGATTGTCAGACAACGTTTGATACTCTTCGTCGTGCTGTTGTTGATGCTGCCGTTATGTGTTTACCACAGTTTGATCAAAAGTTTCTTGTTGAGACTGATGCTAGTAATGTTGGTTTGGGTGCTTTACTTCGCCAGTCACAATGTACTATTGCTTATGAGTCGCGTCGTCTTCGCTCTTATGAGCAACATTATTCTGTGCATGAGAAAGAGCTTCTTGCTATTATCTATGCTCTTAAGAAGTGGTGTCATTATATGTATCGAGTCCCATTTGACATTATTATTGATCACCAGTCTTTACGTTATCTGTTTTCTCAACGTGACCTTAGTGATCGTCAATTTCGTTGGTTGCAATTTTTACAGTCTTTTAATTTCTCCATATTGTATCATCCTGGTCGTGCTAACACTGCTGCTGATGCATTATCTCGTCTTCCAGCTTTGTTAAATACACTCGTTTCTACTATTCCTCCATGGTTTGATGCCCTACCTGCAACATACCTTACATGTTCTGATTTTCGTGATGTTTATAGTTCTGCCCCACCTGTTTCGTCCAGTCCTCATCAGGTTTACTCCATTATTGACAATCGTCTTTATCATTATGATTCTCTTTGTATCCCTAGTTCTTTGGGTATCCGTTCCCAGTTGTTGTCAGATGCTCATTCCTCTCCTATTGGGGGTCACTTTGGTTTTCAGAAGACTTATGCTCGTCTCAAAGACCATTTCTATTGGCCCTCTCTTCGATCTGAGCTTGCTGTACTTATTCGTACCTGCCCTTTCTGTCTTCGTAATAAGTACTCCCGTGCTAAATCTGCTGGTTTGCTCCAGAGTTGGCCTATTCCTCATCGCCAGTGGACTAATATATCTATGGACTTTATCCTTGGCCTTCCCCTTACCTAGCGTGGTCACGATTCATGTATGGTGGTAGTTGACAGGTTCTCGAAACAGGCACATTTTATCCCAGTTCGCAGTACTATCACAGCAGAGCAGTGTGCACGTTTGTTCCTATCAGAGATTTTCCGCCTGCATGGATTTCCACGTACTATCCTTTTTGATCGGGATAGTAAGTTTGCATCTATATTATGGACAGAGCTTATGCGTATTTTGGATGTTCAACTTTTAATGGGTTCTGCTTATCATTCTACTTCTGATGGGCAGTCTGAGGTCCTTAACAGGATCCTTGAGGATTATTTATGCCATTTTGTTACTCCTTCAGGGAAGGATTGGGATCAGCATTTATGTTTAGCAGAGTATAGCTATAATAGCTCTGTTAGTACCAGCACAGGTGTCTCACCATTTTTATTATCTCATGGCTATGCACCTCTTTTACCTGGCATTCCTCTTCCTCCTGAGGATACACCTGTTACACTTGTTATACCATACTCGACGCCGCCGGCAGATTCAGTTTTTGGTCTAGTGGGATGGTCGTCCTATTGAGGAGGCCACATGGGAGCCTATTGATGTCTTTTATCATACACCATTACTTGCGGATCAGGCTCGTGCTCTTGCTGCACTTGTTGATTCCTCTACATCAAATGTTCCTCTAGCTCTTGATGCACCAGGGCTTGCTGCTACTTGATCCGGTTATCTTTTCGGCAGTAGGGTCTTTTTTTTGTGTCGGGGAGAGTTATGGACTCGGCTCATTACATTCGCCGCGTCCATTTACATTTACAGTTACTTTACTTTATGCATAAGCAGGCCTTGGGCCCTTTTTTATTCATTAGTGACATTCAGACTATATGGTTGGGCTTTGGCCTTATTATTCATTATTAGGCCATTTGGACATATTACTGGAGAGTGGGGGCCTTCTTGGAAGGCGCACTATTATCCCTCCCAGTTGGGCCCTAGCCACTGAAAGCTTCCTTTTAGGGCTTCCTCTTGGCTATAAGTAGGGAAACTGTGTCATTTTTCATTCAGCTGATGATATTGATCTCTCTCTTTAGCCTCCTTAATCTCTCTCTTTCCTGCTTTCTAGGGTTAAGTCTTGCTTATGTGATGCTTTCGTAGCTTAGCTCTAGATCAGCTATGGCTCTATTCGTAACTATCATAGTAAACATGAAAAGACAGCATGTAAGCTAATTGATCAATCTCCCATGAAGAATAGCTAACTACCGGCCACTTGTTTAGAAAAGGTTCGCTTAAGAATCGATTACAAGCACCCATGGTAACCGAAACTCCTAATCCCTTGCATTTTAGAGATATCCACTATAAGCCCTTCAGTATCTAGAGTTCACCATTTCTTGGAATTCCTTAGCACTATAGAACCATGTCTCTGATTTAATATTCATTATATAGGCCTTAGGCTTACCAAGTTATATCCTCCAAAAATGTCGCAGATCATTTTGCTAAATCTTCAATGGTCTATCTGTGGATGTTTTGTGTCAAACAATTGAATTAGCTTTTCTTGATCTCTTGTAAGTATTACTTGTTGCATGCTTGTTCCCACTCTTTTTAGCCTCTATACATTCTTGACGCACCAAAGGATTGCAAAGAAACCATCCTTTTTTGCTTTTTCATTTTGATACATATAAAGCATTTTTCTATACATTTCATTATCCCCTTCCAGGCCATTCATTTTTTGCAACTATCATATCTCAATCATACTAATGCATTGAAGCTTCACTCAAACTAGAGTTTTATGGCTATCAATATACGACATGAATCTGAATTCTTGTAGTGATTTTCAAATCTCTTCATAGAAGTCAAAGTCATAACATTTAGCTCCACCTTAAGAGAGCAACCATCCATTTCCACAAAGAAAGGACTAACCTGCATATTGGATATCAGATTTGTAACCTAAAGGATGCCAGCACATATTAGAATTTCAACCATATTAGTACGCTTCTCCAAAAAGCAAGTCAAGCCCCTTAAAAGTGGTCATCATTGCAAACCATTACACATATGACCAACTCATGTGCATTACCAATTTTGGCAATTTTAAACCAACGTGAGTGATGGAACTCGTCGTTCTTCGAAGAACCACTTAATGTCAACATATGAAGCTGAAATATTTCTAGCCAACAAGGACAGCTTTTCTCCTCATACATAGAATATGGCTTGCTCTTTCTCATTTCACCCAGTGAAGTCATAGTCAGCAAAAAACCGCGTACTCTAGGTGAACAACACACACCACTTTTAGGCCCTTTTCAAGATTTCCTTGAAAAAACATAGAATTTCAACTTTTTAAAGAGTATCTTGGTCAAGTGTTTAAACCATCTTTGGGTCTAGCCCATTTCAAGTTCTAATTTTGCAGTTAAAAGTTGTTCATGTAAAAAAATTGAAAATGTTGATGACACATCCATACGATATTCAAAATTGCCATATGCATTCCCACTTTTGGTGTGCCATAATGAAAAAGTTTCATATTCTGATAACTACAATTGAAATCGTCCAACTAAGAATTAGCCACATTGAGGTTGATTTCTCCAAGAGATTCTTGATTATCCAAGTTCATAAGCTTGTAGATTATGTATACACATTTGAGGAGAAAAGCAGATAATCACCTTTTACACATTTTTCTCTAAACAAGTTTCTAGAGCTTAACCACAACTTCAAGGAAATCACAAAGAAGGCAGGCCACTCCACCATAACCTCTATTTCTATCCCCTTTTTCAATCCACACCTAGTGACAATATTATTCACTTGTCAGTAACATGCATCATGTTCCCATGCTTCACTCAACCAAACAATGTGAGATGATTCTATTCAACCGCAAGTATGTTCACAGGACAGAACACATTTGATGCCATCACTAGGGCATGAAAAAAAATAGCTCGTTTATATTCTCTGACAGAACAATTGCATATATAATGACAGCTTCATGAGCTGGATAAATCTGTGATTCATGCTACTATCTACTCTTACAAAATGCTGATATCAGTGAGGTATTCACGCCCCCACAAGTAGCTCAAACTCAATCACGTAAATGGAGCACTACTACTGCAATTTGCTGACCAATCATGAGAAAACGACTGTAGGGTTTCCATTTTGATGAGTCAACACAGTGATTGTAGGCAGAATTCTTCCCAAATATCAATCAGACCTGGATGAAAAATCATATATGAATATTTTTGGGCCAGAATGTTACGCATGCATTAAGAAAGCAGATATTCTACTTGCCTACATATTCTTACCGAATTCCAGGAGCTCTACTGTTCAAAGAAAGCAGAAGCCTTTCACTTTCAAATGGCACAAGAATCTCTTAATTTAGCCCGAACACAGCATGACAACATCTGGCATGCATGCTCAAGTTGGACAATAAAATGATTTATACACACTGGCTAGTATACTGCAAAATCCCACAATTAACCATGCTGGATATTGTGGACTACATACCACAAACAGTCTGCACTTGTATTCCTGAGATCAAATTTGTATGCTTGCCTGATCCCAGCTTGAAATTAGCATGCAAACATCAAATAAGCAGATGCTCTTCTTAAATTCATTCCAGCCACAAGGAACCACCTCTTATCCTATTTAAGGCCACAAAATTGGCTCTGATATGACTTGAAATCAATGGCTAAGATCCAAGACTTAACCTGGTTTGCAATCCAGTCTGTGCTTGTTCCTTCACCAAGACCTAGCTTGCACAATACGCATCGTAATAGGAAACATCGGGAAGGTCAACACTAGACTGACCACCCAATTGTCTGAGACATCTAAAAGCCATCCCTGAGTCTGAGACTTCACCACCTCTATGCTACTCTGCATGCAGTAAACACTTGTGTCCCATATCACAAATGCTCACACAAGAAATGGCCCCCGTATGGCTGATTGGCTCTTGGCCTGCTACTCTGTCTATAACCCTCTTAGAATACATCCTCAAGGATGAATCCAACCACAAGGCTTAGTAAACTTTATATAGCCTTCGGTCTACCTAAGTTAAGGGCATCTACCCGCGAAAGTAGGTGAACTAAGATCCCATCCTTGCTACCAGTTATTAGTCACATTCATGGAAAGTATAAAATCAACATCAAAAGCAGCATATCAGACTAAATAAACATCTATTTGCTTTGGAAAAACTGGATCACATACCTATTTCTGAAGCATCAATGAGTCTGTAATATCACAATTGTGGAAGCCTTTGATCCAACACCTTGATGACCTTGGATGCCTCTTGATCTTGTGTGGAGCTTTTCTTCCCCTCCTTATGCCACAATTTCTCGGTATTGACTTACCCACTTTCATCAAGTGTTGCTTTTTGTGAAAGTTTATGCGGAAGTTCATTGGCTTTCTTGAAGTCATTAGCATGGCTTTTCTTCTCATTATCTATGATAACTCTAACTACTCTTTGGTCATAACCAATGTGATGTTGTACTTATAAAAAGAAAAGATCTTAATCATGATAGCCTCCCATTTGGCTGGACATCTTTCGAAGTCAGATTGACAAGGAGGCTGTTTGTAAAGAACTGTTGAGCACAGATTTCAAGAGATTCAAATGGATTGAAATTTTTTTAAGAAAGATCGAATGGAGCTCTTGCCAAACAGCTTGAAAAATTTTAGAAAATTTGAGATTTTGAAGAGAAATCTGGAAGAAATGGGGGAAATTTTCAAAATTTTGACAGCAGGATCAAGATTCAATTTCAGAATCATTTCGAATGAATTTATGTCTAAAGATTTGACGTGTGGGCTACTGAAAAGAATTATAGGATACATCTACAGTGTATCCCTACCTACTGATAATTATGACATGCTCAAATGCCGAAAATGAAGACTCTCCCTGGGTGACTCTTTAATGATTCCTATGACATGACTTTGATCCCTAAAACAAGCTCTGTTAGTGGCTGACTCCTATGTGTCCTAAGGTCTCAAATTGAACTTGCCTGAACAAAAGAAAACATCTCGATAGCAGTCTAGTTGGGGTATGGTCCCCAATTCCTTTGATTAATAAAAGTTTTTCACAAATCTACACAAAGCTAGAATGCTATATTGATGGAAATGGCAAAGACTCATGAAAGTCATCAAAAAATTGATGCTCCTACACCCATAGTTATGGGGAAACGAGTTTTCCCAACTGTTTTTTCATGGGGAAACACATTTCCCACAGCTCTAAGTTCCCCCAACCGGAAAAACACCCCAAAAAACATTTTGAGCAAATGCTCTGGGGAAACATTTCCCCATAACAGAACCCCATATCATTCGCTTGAAGGAATTTTGACCAATTTTAGCAATTTCTAGGAGTCCTCTTCACTTCATTTCAACATAATTACTCTCCCTTGGAAAAAAGATCACTTCCTCTCTCAATATCCACCTCTCTTCCACATGCACTATCATAGTTACCTTGCACTAGTTGCGTGGTGTTTTCGCATATCTCGTTTCTCAATTATTTTTTCCCATTTCCTGGGAGAAACATTTCCCAGAACCATTACTCCACCTCCATGTTTGGCAAGAAAACATAATCCACTCACTTTCACATGTTTGCTGACTGCGTCTAGAGTGAGCTACCTCTACTCCAAATGGGTCATGTGAGGAACCACTCAACTGTCCCACGTGATGGCAAAGATAGAAGGCTTTAGGTCGGAAATTGCTTTTCTTGTATACCTCATTGAGATGATTTGACCCAACTTCCAATGCAACAGGCCTGTGATTGAAAAACAAATGAAGAGTTCACTTGTAATATAACCCAAAAGTTGCTGTTGCGTAGATAAAGCATGCAAGCCACTCATTTCTTGATGTTAGTCTACATCATGTAAGCACACAAAATAAGCAAAACATGAGAGATAGAAATTGGACAACTAATATGGCGTAAAGTTCTCTTGTCATGATTTTAGTGCCAGTGTTATTTATTCCATATTCTTCGTTGACAAACCCATAGTTTTTGGTCCTCTTTGGCAAATAGCCTGAAACTCAAGCTCCTCGTACAAATGTTTACTGCTCAATGGAATCACTGCATAAAGCTTAAGCATCACAAGTCTATGCTATGTATAGTATGGCATATAGCCTGAGATTTGAAATCCTTGAACAAATCTTTATGAGTCATTACTGCTCAATGGAATAACTACATAAAGCTTAAGCGTGACAAATCTACGCTATATATAGTATTGTATATGAAAGCTTTTGGTCTTGTTTATAGTAGCTCTAGCACAGCGTCTCTAGCGAACTTATGCAGAGACTAACTCTTTACTTAGCTTCTACAGCAGATCAAGATAAGCTTCTTGGGATTGTCCATTTGTGCACAAGCAGCTGCTGACAGCTTCCATTTGAACTCAGTTTCAGACTTCCATCTTTCTAGAAACCTAAGAAACCCTTTCTTACTAGTCCAGGGAGACTTTGAACGCTATGATTAAGAAGAGTGCTGCAATCAAAAGTGAGTTTGATCTACAAATGTTGTAAAGATAAAGAATGATATTTACTTGGTCAAGCTGGCATAAATAGCACAGCATTGGAATGAAAATGGGATAACCTGTTCAAGGAATAATCGCTCCAAGATTTCAGCTGCTTGTATTGTGTAGGATAATGCAAGGGTATCACCTGCACTGAGCTCTGCAAGCTGATTCATTCAAAACTGAAAACTTTGATAAGAGTTACAAGAATATGCTAATACAAGAACATAAGTATAAAAACTTCTTTAAGAGCCTTGCAAAATGCATCACATCTTTAATTTACATACAAACAACTTTTGTAGATGATGCTTGTACTCCACAAAAAGATTCGATAGTGCTGGTCATGATCCACAAGGAACATACAATCGAAATGCAAGTGCTTTAACCATTACTATGTGGTGAATGTGTAAAACTACCCTAACTTAGTACGATAAATTTTAGAAGTATAATCATTCTTTATTCCTTACTAGGGACCTTATCTATCTGGGTTCCATAGACATTGTTCATTGCATGGTCATCTACCAAGTTGAAACTTTAGTCCCTCTTGTTAATAAAGTGCATAAGGTTAGGCTTCATTTGGCCATGGACCAAGTGCATAGGACAAAAAAACTTCACTCAACTTGTGCCATGATGATATATGCATATCTATGTCAAGCCTAGGATAATAACTGACATAAAAACAGGGATGTGCAATCTTCACAACTTTGTGGAGTCCACCCACACAGTCCTAGACCAACTCCATGCACAGCACAACATGGACCAAATGCTACAACCTCACTACTTGCCTTGTCAGCCTCCAAAAATAGGTACACGTCAGATACACAAATTTACGTCTACAATCGCCTTCACACATCTGAGGCCAACAGATTGGATTTTGTATTGATTTTCAGAAGTGGAATGCAAAATTCAGTCATTATGAAAGCTAGCCATATTGATATGTGCCCTAAACCTTCTTCCACAAAGGATCCCTTTAAGGATGCTACAGCACTCTTCTATAAACAAATCTAGGCCATCGCTAAAAGGAACATTGCACATTAATTATTTATGACCGGTCAAGGCATGAACAAAAGCACCGAAAACCCTAAACTTGGGGTTCCACCTGGAGAAAAGAAAGCACCTACAATATAAAGGGAAAAAGAAACTTCAAGATTAGAGTTCTATGGATTGATGGGCCTTGTGAGCAATGGAGCAGCACCACAGCCTTCCAATTTCAGCTGTGTGCTCGCATATTGGGCCCATGGTGCTTCTCTCTATCCACTGGATGCAATACATGATGGTGCATTAGTTAAAGGACCTCCAGCTGTTCCACGCCAAGATTTAGAATTCAGGAGTTTTAATTATTATTCTGATCATGCAATGCTGCAGCACCTTTTACTTGTATGTTACTAGGTATATGTCTTAACTGTGCTTTATGTGTAAGTAGTTAGTCTATCCAGTGTACTGATTGGTTACTGTACTCAAGAGTACTTACTGCATAGGATAAATGAATCTTTCATTGATCTCATTAACAGCTTCTGATAGTGAAATGCACTGGCTGGTTGGGATAGACAAAGTGCATTTTTTACTCAGTAGGATAGGCAGGTCCTCACATGGTCTAAAAACAGGTTTCCATACGCTGAAAATTCAGTGATTTTCAAGCCAATCCCTCAAGTAGAGATGGCAATAACATGGGCTGATTTTTGCAGATTAATTTTCCATTTACAAGGTCACCTCCTAACCACATACCATAGAACCAACGGTTCTTGGAACCGGGGTCCCAAGAACCGTTGGGTGAACCATACCACGGTTCATGAACCGTGGTACGGTTCTTGTAATTAATTTTTTGGTCCTCATTTCACTGTTTTTGGCCCTCATTTCACTGTTTCTGGCCCTCATTTCACTGTTTTTGGCCCTCATTCTGGTTTTTTTTGGCCTTACTTTTGGCATTTTTTTGGGCTGTTTTTGGGGGTGGGAACTAAAAAAAGAATTAATATCACCACGGTTCACCATTAAAATCTTTGTGAACCGTATGGTTCACTGTACGGTTCTGAGAACCATGGTGAACAGTTCACGGTTCTCAGATTCTATGCCACATACCCTTATGACCTTAGGACCTTACCTTAGAATCCTTACAGGTCTCAGTTACTCAAGTACACTAGGTACAAGGAGATGAAGGGAGGAGGATTCCCCTCCTTTGGAGAAATCCTTCTACAAAAAATTTCATGTTAATGGAAAGAGGGCTTACAAAGCATGACGAAGCCTTAAAATTACAAGAGGATGGTCTTAGAGTGAGGAGGGAGGGGCCTCCTCCCTTCTGTACTTGGAAAAAGTACAAAGGGGAGGTGCATGCTCACCTCCTTCTCCTCTCTTATAAGATTCAAAATCTTTTAATTTGTTTGCATATGTGTATACCTTACCTTAAAGGTTTTGAAAGCTATAATAAACCTTAAGTTTAAAAGTTTGTGCAAGGCTCAAGCACAAAGTTCAATAAACTTAAGTTAAAAGTTTTGTTACAAAGCAAAGCTTTACAAAGCTTAAGAAAGCTTTGAAGCTCCAAAAGGTACCCAAAGAGGCTTGTGTACCTCATGGCCGGCCTTTTTTTGTACTAATGTAGAAAAGGTTTCAAGTGTTGACTTTACAAAGCTTATCATTTGAGTACCGTAAGAAATCAGTACACTGGATAAACTAACTACTTTTTGCCGGTCCGGCAAATTTCTTTTTGCTTTTCAGCTCCCTAAAACCCAAAACAGTCATATTCGACTGTTTTTCAAAACAATCAGAAAACAGAGTTTCTTTGATGGTTTTTTAAGCTCAAAACTGGCAGACCATAAAAATTTCAGCCCTCACTAGCATAGGAGGCTTCTTTTCTATCCAAATGACATCGGAATTGAACGAAACAAAAAACAAAATTTTTCACAGTGGTCCCACCATGAAGATAAACTTTCAAATCACCCAAACTTGAAGTTTTAACCAACCAAAATAGAGTTAGAACAATTGCTCCTTTATACGAAGGTCAGTGGCTCTAATACGAAATGTTATAACCCCCATCGTTGAAGCCGACCTACGTAGGGAACATGCTTAGCACAAGAATAGATTCAAGAGTAAATAAGAAAATAATTGATACTTGCTCAATTGTGAGCAACACTAACCTGAGAATTTTTTTCCAATTAAACAAATAAAACGATGACTAGTACTGAGTCACAGACATCACTTACATAAAATCTTGGCATTACTAGTGTTTCCCTAGGTTTAGACCTTGCTATACTACACTAAGTTCTACTTGAAAAGACAACCAATCTGGTCAACTTGGCAAAAAGCTTGTACTCTGGGCACTGGTACTTGTGCCATCTGGTTTTCAAATAGCCTTGCCTCCAACCAGATTTAACTTGTCACAAGTTGTGGTCTTTTGAACTCACACTACTCAAAAACAATTGCATCGAAACAATTTGCCATCTTAGCAACTCTAGATTCTAGAATATGCCTTCAACATACGGGCTTACTACGATTGAACCATGCTTTGCTTCCAAGTACAACCATTCTAGCTGAATTGATTAGTTACTAGAAGCCTAAGCATTGTTCACAACTTGATTTGTTCAGTTCCTGAAGAGCCTTAGCCAGGACGTGAACTAGATAACTACATAAACTAGTGTCCAACGCAAATTTTGCAAACTTCTGATTGACTACAACGCACAATAGAGCACAAAAGAATTTCCTATGTCACCCTCATATGACATTTCTTGACACTTAATGTTGATCGTAAAGACAAAGAACTGACAAATTATATTGACCACCAAACCTGTGAAGTTTGTGGTAAAAAGAAGTCATTTGCTAAACCCGCATAACATGCCAAGCCCCCTTGTTTCTTTTTCATAAACTTGAATTGCCCAAACATATCTATTAAATGATGGTTCCTAGGACTAGTTTTTACTAGAGTGATGAAATTATTTTCAGTTTAATTCTTTTAGATTGGTAATCCTATTCAATAGGCACGTAAGGATGTGAAAATCCGAGTAAACAACACTTAAATGGTAACAGTCTGACCCAATGTTTTTTGGCTTGAAAGCAAAATCAAAGTAGATTCCTAACAATCACAAAAGGTGCAGGTGAGATAATTCCCTTAGTTGTTACGTACCCATAAGTGCACACACAACTTGAGGTGACGGTCTCATTTATGGGACGGAATGCTGATCTAGAGCTATAGGTCTCTTGGGTGCCACGTGTCAATGTCTCATTGGCACGCGGTGACTCTTTGTTATGGACCCGCGTCAATGTGCACAACTGCTGCATGTCGATGGTCATGCATGACTGCTATGGTCGGAGATGACCCCACCTGGACTATGTATATAGAGGTGGATCTCCATGAACTTGTGATTCATTCTCTCCTGGAGAATGAAGAGCTCTCCCACTGGTGGTCAGGTCTTGAAATCAATTATGACAAAGTCCGTAAGGTACGAGAATGGTTGAGACCTCAGACACTTCGTGATGTGAAATCCTTTTTGGGCTTCACAGGATTTTTTCACAAGTTCATTTTGGACTATGCCTTAATAGCATTGTCCTTAACGAACGTTCTTAAGGGGGTGAAGAAAAAATGTAGCCGCAGAAAAAGTCCATTGATAACATGGACTGATGAAATGAATGAGAGTTTTGAGACTCTCAAGCACTGTGTTTTTACGGCTCCAATTTTACACATCGTCGATCCTAACCAACCCTTTGTGGTTGATACGAATGCTAGTGACTTTGCTGTAGGAGCGGTCCTTTATCAAGATGGTAGACCGGTTGCTTTTGAAAGCAAGAAGCTGGATCCTGCTCAGACGAGGTATTCTACCTATGAGAAGGAGGGTTTTGCAATCATTCACATGTTAAAAATATGGAGGCATTATCTTTACGGTGCCAGATTTACGGTGATGACTAATCACCAATCCCTTAAGCACATTTTTGATGCCAAGGACCTTTGTGGCCGTAAGTCTAGATGGTCAGAACTCATTCATGAGTTTTTGTTCGACATTAAGTATCGTAAAGGTATGTCGAACAATGTTGTCGATGCCTTGAGTCGGATTGGAGAGATTAATCAGTTATGCTTTGTTGAGATCCAACCTGATTTGTATCTTTCACTTCGGGATCTTTGTCGAACCGATGGGTTTTTCGGTCGCATCTAGCTAGATGTCCTGACGAGAAAGATCTAGTGATGACCTTGGGATGCAGGATCCCAACCAGTTGAAGACTATTCCATGGATCTCCATGAACTTGTGATTCATTCTCTCCTGGAGAATGAAGAGCTCTCCCACTGGTGGTCAGGTCAGGACGATTATCTAGGCCTCAAGATGAAGGTAGACGAGGGTCAAGGGTAAGGTATGGTGGTATGGGACACCATGGCTTATCGAAGATCCCCGAGCTTGCTTGTTGGTGGTCTATAGCTCCAGTACACGGGGGTGAGGTGGCAGTACCTTCTATGGTTGGGCGGTAACATAGCGTTCGTCACTTGTTTGTGCTTTAGCAATGACCGGATCGACGATGGGGTTTCTAACTTTAGGGGCCAAATAGGACCGCACAATTTTTGGCATTTGCTGCCGGACGTACAAAGAACCCAATGAACTGTTTATGCGAAGAACATTCCCTGGTTTTTCCTTGTCTGCCTGAATTGTTTCACAGGTGGAAATACCTAGAATCTGCAAAACTTTGGTACTTCGAGAGAACATTCTAAAATAGTATGATTATCTTTTCTTTTATTAAAATGCCTGCCTTCAAATAAGAGGATGCGGTAAACAAGTTCAAATGTTTCATGAGTGGCTTATCAGTCCAAATTCTCTATTGAAGCCTTAGGAGGTATATTTTGAAGTTAAAATGGGATCTGTACCAATTTCTTACCTCTCCTTCAAGTAAAACAGGAACATAACGCCCAAGCTGGTTCTGCAAAGAGTTTATCTGCACCTTCACATCTGGTTCATACCTGAACATAAAGCATCAACAGTAGACGGTCCGGATTAGACATTGTAAAGGTTGGCAGGTTTGTTGTCTTACTTCCACCCAGAAATCAACCAAAATCCATGCTTTTAAGTATATTTAAAAAGAGATGAGTATTAGGATGATTTTTGAGAAAGTTCACTGCCAACTTTAAGGAAGTTCACACGGAAAAGACTGATTCAGACCAGCACAAAAAAGTGAAGAAGAGTCCTGTGAACAAATCAATCTTCCAATTACATAAAAAACAACAAAATTGCACTTTGTCGCAAAACTCTTCTAATGCTTTACTTTCAAGCATATAATTTGAAGTTGGCATATGCCAACTTATAAACTTCAGAAGGTAGCAGGGTATACACATGATCCAACTGCTGGTTTGCTGGTTTTTGTTTATTGATGCCAGAACTGTTTTTGGACTTTTAAAATGATTTACTAGTAGACATCAAATGAGAGAATCTGGTGTTCTGTTATCAAAAATGGATAATGCTACTTAAACTTAAGAGGATCTAGGAAGCATACTGTGTTTACCCAAATAGTTCAATACCAAATCTAGGTGACCAATACATTCTTGGACGACAAAGACAAAGTCAGAGGAGGCCATGACCCGTTGATATCTGAATTGTGTTTTTGAATACTAATGCCATAAAAGTCAAACACTTGAAACAGACTGAAATGAAAGCAAGGCAATCAAGCAAGAGAATCCGACCTTCGCCTTAAGGTCTTAAACAGGAGGCCGTACTGGCCATCTGCATCAAATGGCACATAAGCCGAATTGTTTGTCCTCAATGCCTCCTCGTAATCTCTCCACGCTATGTATTTCACATCTGAAACTTCTGATTCCTGCCAGCATGTTTCTCGTTTTAAAAGTTTGCATGTGCACTGCCCACAAGTACAACTGCTTCAAAACATTAGACAAGATATTTCTTTAATATCCCCTTTGAGACTGGACAACATACAAATGCAATATCCAGTAATTCATAGAGTCCGGTAGTAATCCTTTAAAAAAATGCTTAGAACATACTATACCCAGAACCAAGACAAAGACAATTATGATAACTACAAAAGCATGGTACGTTCCGGAACACGTTCCAGGAATTTGTCCTGGTACACAGTAGAATGCTATTTTTCTTTCAATAATGGTGTCAAATTAAAGGTTTTCTCATGGGGCATTCAGCAGTATTATTTTCAAAAAAAAATTATGCATTATAGGACCCTTGGTTGGCCAGATATTATGCATTGTACAGGCAATATTTTGCCAGGCACTATGCACAGTTGATGCCCTTTTTTGGCAAGATACTGTGCACTGGGAATGCTTCAAATTATAGGGACTTTAGTACCTAGAAATATATCCAGATTCTTTTGTGGACTATAGAACCCTAGATTACTAGTGTTCCGGCAATGTATAGGAATGGAATTGGCATCTTTTCCCAAAAACTGGTATAATAAAATTTTTGACAGTTTTTTATAAAGGCATATTAATCCTTTTATTAGTAACAGTTCTTAGAAAACTGGAAAGCATTGCATCTGCAGTTGTGAGTGAAATTGCCAAAAAGCAAGTGAAACCAGCATCTGTTCCCAAAACTTGTATCATGAAATTCTTGATGGTTTTTTATATAGGAATATAATATGACTAAGAAGCCTGCCCCACTTACAAGTTAGAACATTTTTGTTAGTGCTAACCAAAGCTAACTAGGAACTGTACTGCCCCACTTACACTTAACTGACTAATTCCATTAGCACTAACTTGCACTAGAGTATTAACGGCTGAAACTGACAGTGTAGGAGTTACCGTGGGCATGAAGAAAGGTGGTCTAGAGCCAAACTTCGCTCGATTTGGTTGCCTACAGCTCAATGTAAACACTTTCAAAGAACTAAGCCTACACTTACCAAACAACAAGATTGTTTGATTCTGCTCGCCACACAGGTCAGATCCCCCTGGAACCGTGTGCACCACCTTCGAATCGCTGAGCAGATGGACGCCGACTATTCACACGCAGTGATCCACCACTCATTGCCCACAATACATAAAAATCCCTTCTCCACAACTGGGACGTTGCTGGCCGCGAGGAGGGATGAAAAAAAAAAATTAGAAATGTGTTTGCCCAAGAACGCGTTTCTGGCCAACTATGATATATATATATATATATATATATATAAGGAAGCGGATGGGAACGCGCCTCCAAACACACGTCCACGTCCGCGTTCAGACCCGGATGCGCCAGGGGTGCGTCCGGGGGTCCGGACGCGCCAGGGGTGCGTCCGACGGTCCGGACGCGTCCACCTTTTTTTTTTTTCTAAATTTTAAATTTTTTTAGTGTTATTTAGGCTTTAAAAAAAAAAAATGGATCCTGCGTCCGGACGCCGGACGCAGACACGGATTGCCCGCGTTCGGCCTGGACCCTCATGTCTATTATATATATATATAGAGAGAGAAAAAGCATAGATCGAGCGGTACCGGATACCGCGGATCCATACTGGTACCACGATACCATAATATATATATATATATATATATATATATATATATATATATATATATATCATAGTACCCTCTGGTACCGCTGGTATGGTACCGCTGGTATGGTACCGCCGGTACCATATCAGTGGTACCGCCGGTACGGTACCGCCCTGGGATCCGCGGTACCAGGGCGGTACCATTTTTAATATTTTTTTTTATTTTTTAATATATTTTTAGTAATTTTTTTTTGCATATTAACTACCAAAAAAGGACAAAAAAAAGTAAAAAAAGGGGGTTCTGGGTGTAAAAAAAGAGGGTACAGTACATGATGCAGGGGACTGTTGCAATGGCACATGGGCACTGCGAGTGAGCAGACCGAGGGGCCAATGGGAGACCAACACAGGGGGGTAGCATCACATGGGGGCAAGTACAGAGGCACATGGGCATTGTGGGTGAGCAGACCATGGGCCCAATGGGAGACCAACACAGGGGGGAGCATCACATGGGGGCAGGTACGGAGGCACATGGAGGGATGATGGGGATCCACATGGCCGATCAGGCTGTGGGCATAAATAGGCACTCACAATGCCATTGTGGTCGGCATTTTCAGAGGCTGTGAGAGGGCTAGTGATAGACAGTGAGAGAGCAAGCGAGAGCCGGTGACAGGCTGTTTGAGAGCCAGGGTGCTGTGAGAGGGTGTTCAAGGATCAGGGTGCTGTGAGGAGAAGGTCGATCGAGATGGCTGAGCGAATACCACCGAAGCCCGAGGGCGAAGCCAGGAGAAAGCTTGAGGAAGATATCCGAAGGCACAACGAGAGGCATCGGAAGCAAGAGGCAGATATCCGAGAGATGCTGCGACAGACTCGACAGAGAAATCCGGAACCGGAGCCACCCGCCCCCGCTGTGGATCCTGTCCCCGCTGTCGAGCTGGATCTGGATGAGCAGATCGGAATGAATTTCACACGACGGCAGCTCATCATGGTCAGGGAAAGGGCGGCCAGACGTCGGGCTAACCAGGAGGCAGCTCGGGCTAACCGGGAGGCAGAGCAAGAGCGACAAAACAATGCACCAGACGAGGGCGAGGAGTCGGTGGAGGATCAGTGAGGGATGTTTAGAATAGATGAGGTCCACCCGTATGTGGCGGACTGTTGCTATGTAGTTTTCGGCAGTTTATGGTGCAGCAAATAACTAGGTGGCTGCTTAAAAAAATGACAGTATATGTGATGTTATCCTGATACAACGGTTGAATATATACATAGTTGTTTTTTGTGCATCGCGAGCCTGGTCATGTAAGATGCAATGTTTGTAATTTTTTTAAATGCAGATGTATTACATGTGTTTATTCAATGTCGTTTGGGGTGTAGGGGTGATTGTTGTGCTCATGATGTAGGTGCATATATGTGAAGCTAGCATTCACTTCAAACGAAATTAAATGAAAATAGGATTCACACACGCACATAGAATTCTTCAACATAAAATAAAGCATCACATGTACAGAGCGACATACGCACAATGTGCAGCAAATAATGTAGGCCAAACACTGTATATAATGTGAAAAATCATCTGAGTACAATGGTAGACCGTTTGCTAGAGACAAACTACTGAAACTAAAACAACAGAGCCACAATCAATGCTCTGGCTCTGACTCAGACGAATGCTCTGGAGACAACTCAGGGCCCCGAGCTGACTCTCGCAGCCGATATCTCTGCCTGTCTGGAACTGGCATGGGCTGTGTATCCGAGGGGGAAGACTCGTCATCCTCATCCTCCCAATCAGCCTCCGCATCAGCCCCCAAGCAGGCCAAACCAACAACACCTGCTCCAACTGGCTGTGATACTGCACCTCTACCTGTACCTGGAGCCCTGCGTGGTCGTCCTCTCCTCCTTGGCAGTTTCTGTGCCTTGCCTTTCTTGTTCGGTGCACCCTTGGGCCTGCCTGGTCTCTTGCGGACAAGAGGAGCTGTCAATGCCTCGTCACCCCCATGCAAATCACCTGGCTGGCTAGGCTGGGCCCAAGCTGAGGCCGGCTGGGATAGGGAAGCAAAAGAGGGAACTCCCTGTGCAACTGAGCGAGGAGGATGAGCTCGTGGAGTGTGTGCCCGTGGGGCTGCTGCAGGTGGAGGAACTGGCTGTGCAGGAGGCGAGTACAGTGGCGATATGTACTGAAAGGGGCGCTGTGGTGGCCGGTACTGGTACATCCTGGGTGCTGCCAAAGGAGGAGGATGTGACGTGGGTGCTGCCACTGGAGGAGCCACTGTGGATGTGGGCGCTGCAAGAGAAAACCTGGGCATAGATGGTGGCCTGCCATGGAGACCTGGTGCTGCAGAAGTGGACGGCGATGGAGGGGCTGCAGGCCTAAATGGCATCGGTGGCACTGGAGGAACTGGAGCGACGCACATACACCCTCTGAGGAGCTGGAGGAACTGTAGGCACCTCATGTGGCTGCTCTGGCTGGGACTCTGTGTGTGGCATGCTGGCAAGAGATGATGGGGGCGCCCTGACACTCGGCATCTGCTGGGCCTCTGAATCCAATGTGGCAACCAAGTCGGCCAGCTGGGCATCCGAATACAAATGCTCTGGGCTCTGGGACTCATCCTGTGCACCAGCCTCTAAATCATCCTGTGCACCGACCTCTGAATCATCCTGTGCACCAACCCCTGAATCAACCCAAGCCTCATCCCGTGCCTCATCATGTGCACCCTGTAGACCCTGCATGGCCTCCCAATCTGTGCAATGAAAGTCATCAGGTGCCTCCTCTGGTGTGCTGTCGTAGTAACGGCCATGACTCTGTGCTGCACGCATCCAAACATCTGCGGGGCCGGCATCTAAACCACTCTGCCCTCTATCAAGAGCCTCCTCCATCATGTCGACATAGGTAGGTATGCCACTGCCCCCCCCTGTGTGCCCTGCCTGTCTGCCGGTATAACCTGTGCCATGTGTCCCACCTCTGCCACGTGATGCACCTGTGACCCCTGCCCGTGGCGTGTGCCCTGCACCTGTATAATCTGCCTCATCCCTCTCTGGTCTGGCAAACACAACCCGAATGGGCTCATCCTCATCATGCTCATCCTTTGACACTGGCTCATCTGCCTCATACAATGGGGGCTCTCTGTGCTCAAGCCCAAGCTCTCTCTCTCTCATCTCGGCAAGCTCCCTCTCTCTCTCTGCCATCAACTGTGTGCCCAGGTCATCTGCAGGCATGGGATGGGTGCTGTCCGTAGGCAAGTCAACCTGGCGCTCCAAATCAGATATCTTCGTCTGCAAGGTTTAAAATTTGCATGTCAGAGAGACAACTTTATCAAGAAATGAAACCAACATACCAGGAGTCAACCAACATGCTATGAAAGATTAGCTTATCACCTGCAATGCGCTCGTAATGGTCGGAAGCCTCCTGGCGAGACGTGCGTTGGTGCTACAGAACACCAACCGCTCCAACTGACTCACTGACAACCGGTTTCTTCTCCTCGTGTGAATGAGTGCCCATGTGCTCCAGTTACGCTCACACACGGAGGCAGCACAATCCTGTGGTGCGTGCATTGAAATACTTCAGCACATTGTGGCAGAGGTGAAACTTCAACGAAACACAAAAAATGGAGGATAAAATGAGATGCATACCTGAGAAAGGACACGCAGTGCAAGACGCTGTATAGATGGGTATGTGCTACCGAACATGGTCCACCAGGTAATGGGTAGATGCCTCCTCTCTGGATCCTGGGCAGCCGGGTGGCCGAATGTGCCCATGCCGAAACGAAATGCAGCGAGCTCCTCCATGAGCCTGATAGGATCCAAACCTATGTGTGGACCCACCCTGTGAATGTACTGAAGCCAATCGGCCTCGAGCTCCCTGTCTGCGATCTGTGTCGGAGAGAGGAAGAGGGGATGCAGCATGTGTGCAACGCTGTGGATACTCCTGTGGAAGTAGTTCCATCGCGTCTCCCAGATGAACTTCAGCTCTGTCATCCTGCAGGTGAGGGGCATGTGGTTTAGGGCATTACGAAAAAGCTTAACATTGACAGAAAAACAAACTAGCAAGTACTGAAAAGATAAAGGTCAATTGCAACACTGTACCGCTTACCTCTCTGGCTGCAAGATGGGCAGCTGCAGGAACTGTCCAATCCGGTCCATGAGCTCATACACCAGTCCAAGTGTCGACCCCTCGCTGTCAGCCATGCGGAGCACAATGTAGAGTGGTCGAAGCAGTCCTGACAATGTCTGTGCATCCCTCCAGAACTGGTCTCCCCTCACCGTGGAAGAAAAGTGCTCCCCATCCTCAGTGTGCGGAAATGTACTGGCACCCCAAAGATCACTGGCAACCATCTGTAGAAGCTGGGCCCTGCACCTGATCAAACGGTCGATGACCACCAAGTCGAATGCAAAGCGCGTGGGGGCTGGCTTACGGAGGTCCAGATGGCTAAACACCCGGAACATGGCAAGAACACGCCTCTTTCTGGTGACAAAAGTCACCAGGAAGAGGGCCTCCCGGACGATGGCTCTAACCCAGGGAAGTGCTCCAATGTCCCCCATCAAAAGGTCTATGCCGTGGGCTGCACAGGGGGTATGAACAATATGAGGGAACTCGGCCTCTAGCAGTACACCCATCTGAATGCAGTTCGTGGCATTGTCCGTCACCACCGTGACGACATGTTGTGGGCCTATGGCTAGGATGGAAGACCTGATGACATCAAACATGAACTCTGCAGATATGACTCTCTTTAAGGCAAGTGCCTGTATTTTTTTTTTTTTTTTGAAAAAAAAAAATTTGCAAAAAATCGGACATGTTCGGACGCGGACGCACCCCTGGCGCATCCGCGCCCGGACGCGGACGTGCATCCAGACGCTCGTCCGCGTCCGCCACCCGCTTCCTTATATATATATATATATATATATATATATATATATATATATATATATATATATCATAGTACCCCGTGGTACCGCTGGTACGGTACCGCCCTGGGATCCGCGGTACCAGGGCGGTACCATAATACAAAAAATAAAAAATAAAAATTTCCCGTGTTATTTTCGCAAAAAAAAAAAAAAAATTCTTTTTTTTGGTACCGCCGACCGATAAGGTACCGCGGTACCATATATGGTCCCGCGGTACCGGGATCCGCGGGAACAGGTACCGCGGGACCTATGATATATATATCATAGTGCCCTGTGGTACCGCTGTTATGGTACTGCCGATACCATAATAGTGGTACCGCCGGTACGGTCTAGGGTACGGTACGGTACCGCCTTGGGATCCGCGGTACCAGGGCGGTACCATAATAAAAAATTTTAAAAAAATTAAATTTTTTTCCCATGTTATTTTCGTTAAGGAAAAAAAAAAAAAAATTTTGGTACCATGGGACCGGTACGGTACCGCGGTACTAGTATGGTCCCGCGGTGGGTACCGGGATCCGCGGTACCCAGTACCGCGGGACCTATGATATATATATATATCATAGGTCCCGCGGTACTAGGTATCGCAACTGGTACCGCGGTACCATGATGGTACCGCGGTATCACAATATAATAATATTTTTATTATTTAATATTTTTTTTAAAAAAAATTGACCTAAACCTACCCGCCCCCCTCGCATTTCGTTTGAAATTTTTTTGCGTCCGCCCTGCCATCGCTGTTGTTTTTAACTTACTGCCTTCTGATTCCTTGCGTCACCCTTCGCCCACACAACGCCTTGCCTTGCATCTGACTTGCTTCGCCCATTTTCAGCGTATCTACAACAGTGAACCCTACTATTTTTTTTCCAGCAATCCATCCCTCATTTCATCTGCAATGGTGCAATCCGACCTTTCCGGTCTGTGGAACGAGGTAGACATTGTCAGGCGGGTTGCCGACAAGGCCAACAAGACCGGTCAGAAGATCGTGTGCTGCCGATACTGTCTCGTCGAGTTTGCTGCATCCCTCACTCGCCTTAAAGGCCATCTTCTCGGTGCACGCGCCAAAAATGGTGCCACCTTGAATGTTGCCCCTTGTGGCAGCATGACCGTCCCCGACAGGCAGCGACTACTGGACACCTACGGGCCGCGGCTCGTGGCAGGGGAGAACACCATTTCGGAGGGCATTCTCCGATTTTGCACCGCTCCTTATGTGGCTAACCCAGAGTTGCCTGCTTGGCTGGCACGCACGAGGAGAGGGAGTGCATCCTCCTCCGGTCCCTTTGCCCCTCAGACAGTTCTGCCTCACGCACACCCATCTGCTCAGATTCCGGTGGATCCCGTCCCATCGCGTCCGACAGTTGCCACTGCGGTTCCACCACCACCCACTGTTGCTCGCACTCCACCAGTCTACGACTTTCTCATGGACTCTCCGCCACCCGAGCAGGCCCAGGATGCTACTGGGCGGGCCTTCGAGGATGTGGAAGAGATCCCTTCTTCCTTCCCTTCCCATCCGGATGACCTCCTCAGCCAGCAGTTTTCGTACCCCATGCCAGATGTTGCCCCTCCACTAGTGCACCCCACCTATGCTGCTGCACCCATCCCTGCCAGTGCATCCCACTCTCCTCATTCCACGTCTACAGCCGATGCATCCACCAGTGCCCAGCCTGTCGCGTCATCGTCCATTCCCGTCACGGTTGGTGCACCGTGCTGGAGGTCCACCACCCGTCGCCCACCAGGGAGAGCCCTCGTGCAGCAGACCATTCACGGCGCGCATCAGCCGCACATGGACAGAGAGGCCACACAGGCCGTGGCCAGTCTGATTTACGAGCTGAACCTGCCCTTTGCCATCACCGACTCTGAGCCCTTCAGAAGGGCCTTCCGCCTTGCACAGTCTGTCAGCCCTAGTTGGAGAGTCCCTAGTTCAGAGGTTGTTCGCACACACATGCTGAGGGATAGGGTCGAGTCCTTGTCTAGAGAGATGGGGCCTCTACGTCGGCACTGGGCCACTTACGGTTGCAGCATCATGTCCGATGGCTGGACTGATGTCAGGAGGAGGCTGATCCTCAACATATTGGTCGCCAGCTGCATGGGCACACAGTTTTTGAGGGCAGTGGATTGCAGCAGGAGGGCGAGAGTCATATCTGCAGAGTTCATGTTTGATGTCATCGGGTCTTCCATCCTAGCCATAGGCCCACAGCATGTCGTCACGGTGGTGACGGACAATGCCACGAATTGCATTTAGATGGGTGTACTGCTAGAGGCCGAGTTCCATCATATTGTTCATACTCCCTGTGCAGCCCACGGCATAGACCTTCTGATGGGGGACATTGGAGCACTTCCCTGGGTTAGAGCCATCGTCCGAGAGGCCCTCTTCCTGGTGACTTTTGTCACCAGAAAGAGGCGTGTTCTTGCCATGTTCCGGGTGTTCAGCCATCTGGACCTCCGTAAGCCAGCCCCCATGCGCTTTGCATTCGACTTGGTGGTCATCGACCGTTTGATCAGGTGCAGGGCCCAGCTTCTACAGATGGTTGCCAGTGATCTTTGGGGTGCCAGTACATTTCCGCACACTGAGGATGAGGAGCACTTTTCTTCCACGGTGAGGGGAGACCAGTTCTGGAGGGATGCACAAACATTGTCAGGACTGCTTCGACCACTCTACATTGTGCTCCGCATGGCTGACAGCGAGGGGTCGACACTTGGACTGGTGTATGAGCTCATGGACCGGATTGGACAGTTCCTGCAGCTGCCCATCTTGCAGCCAGAGAGGTAAGCGGTACAGTGTTGCAATTGACCTTTATATATATTTTTTAATAAATTTTTTTTTTTAAATTTTAGTAGACAATATGGGTATCAGCTTGAAGCTCTTGACGAGAGTAGTGCATTTATGCAGGTTGCCGATAGTTTCAGCTACAAAATGTGTTAGACATAACACCTCTCAGTTTAGTAGTCACTAGTTAACCGTGAGCTCAAATCTATAAGGCCCCCATTATGGAGAAGCCATTATTGGGCACGGTTATTAGTATAGGGTCTACTGCAAGACCATGATGGTTATGAGATGGCTAGATTACAGTTTCTATATAGCAGGAAGTTCTGGGAGGTTTGGGGGGTGGTAGCCCCCCGAGAAACAAGGGGTTCGGGGGGCGGTAGCCCCCCCGAGAAACAAGGGGTCCGGGGGGCGGTAGCCCCTCGGCGGGGGGTTTGGGGGGCAGAGCCCCCCAATGGCAGGATCCGGCCTCTTCATGATTTGGCCTTCCGACTCCCTGTTCGAAAACACACTTTTTGGTGTTTTGGATCTCTCAGATGGTGGTTGCTACTATATAACTACCACATTGAGAGGCATTCATTAGAAGTTGGAGCAACCTACATAAATGCACTACTCTCGTCAGAATCGGCAACCTGCATAAATGCACTGCTCTCGTCAAGAGCTTCAAGATGATACCCATATTGCCCACTAAATTATTATTATTATTTTTTTTTAAGAAACTTTTAAAAATATATATATATTAAAAAAGAAAATTATGTATTATGGTACCGCGGACCATCATGATGCCGCGGTACCAGTATGGATCCGCGGTACCAGGATCCGCGGATCCCTGTACCGCTGGATCTATGATATATATATAATAATATTATGGTGCCGCCCTGGTACCGCGGATCCCAGGGCGGCACCATAACCGCGGTACCACCATTATGGTACCGGCGGTACCATGGGCCACTATGATATATATATATATATATATATATATATATATATATATATATATATATAGAGAGAGAGAGAGAGAGAGAGAGATGCCTTAATATATGTCGAACATAAATAAGGAGTTTCCCGATTTGTTTTACAGGTTTGATTCCAAAAAAACAAGGTTCCAAGTGGGTCAATTCTCCCATTTTCCATTTGCATGTCGTTAAGATTTGTCTTTCACGACTTTCTCTAGGGATTTATGGAAGAGTGTCCATGGAAGCCAATTTGTGATGTTTTTTGGAGTTTTTGCTTATGTAGCTCAAATATTTTGTAGATCTGAAAATTCCAGCAAATGTACTTTCATTCTAGGGATCATTAATAATGGAATTAATGATGCATACCGATTCTTTTCATGATTTATGGTTCTAGGCTATGTTTTTGGTCAAAAATTGCTTGTTTTTCATAATTTTTGACTAGAAATTAACAGTAAGAGCTAAGATCTAACAAGATCAGATCATGTTGATGGGTATAATCCTGTGAATTGAGTTTCATGTGTGTGAGAAAGGGTTGCATGTCATTAATATCAACTGTATGTAGAAGAAAAAACCGGAAAATTGTCAAAAATCAACATTTTTACAAGTTTTTACATAAAGTAGGATAGTATGCTGCTGTAAAAGGCCTTGTAGAGCTTGCCAAAAGTTTAATCAAAGTCTTTTGAAGCTGTCCCTGAAGTTAAAGCTAAGATTTCGGTGAATTGGTGATGTAGAAGGCCGAAAAAAGCCGAAAAATAGCATTTTTTGGTGATTTTTGGGGGATGGATTGTTATCAATCCACAAGGGGATCTTGCTGAGAATTGTTACAGCCTGTTTTGTACTACTCTTGACCTATCCAGCAAGCTATCAGACCTGTAATTTGGTGGCTAAGGGCTTATACTCCAAATCCATCAAGTTTGTAGCACAGCACCCTTCTACAAATCAAAAAATCTTCGTTCTCAGCCCATACTGCTTCTTAGGACCTGAATGGAGGCTTCACGGAAGTCTAATAGACTGATTAAGACTATTGGTAATGTCACTTTTGGGCTTGGAGAGGTGTTTGCACGTTTTTGCATGCATGGTACTAATAAAAGTGTGCCCTACTACAGAATTTAGGATGCTTTGTTCTCACACGTGTGGAGGTGAGGTGGCAGGTTGAGGTGTCATTGCTTGGGACAATTTATGTGTCTTTGTGTCAAAGGTTTGTATGCTAGCTTTCCAAGATTATTGTCAATTATGTGTGCCTGCTGTGCATGTATGTTTGTCTATTTTCTATTTTGACTCGATTGTGCATAGGACTTTTGTAGGCAAGGATGTTTTCTTCCATCCTATCTCTTCTATAGTTGCCTTTGCAGTTTTATTCCCTGAGAAAGAAAACCCTAGTAAAAAATTTCAATCCACAAGCTTTGTTGTACATACATTTCTTTATATAGCATTTCTTGAACTAGAAATTTTCTCATCTCCTTGACATTTATATTTGTTTCATTATGCAGTGACTATTTTGCAGCCAATATCAATACACATTCTCAGTTTGGTTATGCCAACACTTAAGACTTTCAGCATCATCCTGTTTCTGTGAGATGCATAAACACAATTAACCAGCAAGTTTTGCTTGTAATTTTTTTCAAGGAGAACTTTAAAGACTCTTGAAGATTGGAGTCCTAAAAAAATGATTAGAAAGGTTATTGCCAATATGCCTAAAATGTTAAAGTCCTCACTCTGAGTTTTTGCTTGTAATTTTTTTCAAGGAGAACTTTCAAGACTCTTGAAGATTGGAGTCCTGCGAAAAAATGATCGGAAAGGTTATTGCCAATCTGCTTAAAATGTTAAAGTCCTTTACTCTCTCTGATGGAGGCTGTCTTCTATGTACCTATGTAGCCTCTATTGCGATGAAGGCCACCGTCTTTGTATTTATGTATCGTTTATTGCGATGAAGACAATGATAGTCCTGTAGTGAAGGCCATCCTCTATGTCACTTTTTTTCTCGCTAACTTTTGTTTCTACAATTGGGACTCACTTTCACAAGATCAATCAAAAAGATACCTCATCGCTGCATCCAACATTGGTTTTCATGCCCTTTTGTGCAAGACAATCCTAGTAACTGAAGTAAATAGGAAGCAGCAAGTTGACTTGAAGTATTATTGAGTATTTTTTATTTTTTATTTTTAAGACATTTTGGGGCAGTTTGTTCCGAAACTAGTAGTACGTTTTTTCAGTCTAACTCCAACAAACAATTGAAAAAGTTAACAAACCTATTGAGCAAAATCCTACTTCACGACAGATCATTCAAACAAAATACCAAACCTGAAGTGAAAAGGCCTCAAGCGGAAGAGGTTCAAGAATCGTCACCAAATATACATCATTGTACTCGTTGTTAATGTACGTACCATCATTTATGACACTGCAAGAAAACATTGGAAGCTGATATGTAGATTTGTGCCCTAAAGCAAAAAAGAGTATAGACATGGAAAACACAAATCCACCATATCGTGGAAAGTCTATCTTACCATTCTTGAAGGTACACAAAAAGTATTTCAAATGCATCATCAGGAAAGTTGATTCCTAGCTCTTCTTGTAATTCTCTCCTGCAAAAAAGCATAATAACATCAAAATCAACAAAAATAAAAGACAACATTTGTAATTCACAACAAAATTGGGTTTTTATGATGATTTATGTTAGTCGTTTGGCATTATTTCCTTATTGCCATGTGTAAGGGCTTAATTTGGTCACCATCAAAAGTTACAGTTTATGGTAGGCTTGAATGTTTGATTGTTTCTTGCACACATTATCGGGAAAAGCACTAGTTTCCTTCCTTGAATAGATTCTCCATGAGGTTTTGAATTGAATAATTGAATATAAAGCAACTACAAAACATTTTTCCAAAGGAATAGCAGGAGATCTACCTTGCTGTTATCAAGGACGTGTCACCAGCAGCAATATGTCCTGCACTAGAAATGTCCCAAAGACCTGGCCACGATTCTTTGCAATCGGCCCTCTTCTGTAGAAGCAACTGGCCTGTGCTTTCAACATATATCCAAACATGCACTGCTCGGTGGTAATCCCCCTCCTTATGCACCAAAGACCTTGATCCACAAGAGAGCACAAGCTACTGCTTTTGAATATGAGACAAGCATGTAAAAGGACACACAAAAGTACCATAGTACACTGGACTTCAAACTGCTTGAACAAATCAGCATTCTCTCTCTCTCTCTCTCTCTCTCTCTCTCTCTCTCTCTCTCTCTCTCTCTCTCTCTCTCTCTCTCTCTCTCTCTCTCTCTCTCTCTCTCTCTCTCTCTCTCTCTCTCTCTTATCATGGCAGATATGAGAGTAGGTCCTCTTCTTTTTGTGTCAAAGCATAATGAGTGATAAGTTACTACTGTAGGTGTATACTTCATTGATTCTTGTACGTACTTGATAAATGAAGATGCATAGCACTTGATCAAGCATGTATGACTGTCAATCATTCTTTTGTTAGCATATGGTTATTAAATTAGGGACTTGCAGATCTTGAACAAATTAAGGTATCAGAGCAGGATTTTCTGGACAGGTGTACCAGTCCCGTACAGTACTTGATTTTGGAGGAGAGTACTTTCAAGAAAGTACAAAGGGGTTTCAGTACAATTTTTATGCACATTTTGACGGTTTCTGGTGTTCTGCAATCCGCTACAGGTCAGGACAGTAAATACATACAGGAGCTTTCTATATCTGTACACTATGTCACAGAGGACTGTACTACTGTTTTTGTTGCGGAACAGAGAACTTATTGCAGACTTCGTGACTGCTTTCTGTGTCTTCAAACTGTCAAACAATGTAAAAATCTGCTATAGTCTGTACAGTTGGTTCAGAAGTCCGTATAGTTCGCATAGAGGGCTACACATGACATACATAGCATTAATTATTACCATTGTCAATACAAAAGTCATCAATTGCTATTTTAGGCACTTTTAGAAGATTCTTGATTACTTGTTTAAGATTTCTTGGCCAAATCAAGAAGATTAATATTTCTAGTAACTGCAGTACAGCCAACACAAAACTATACTATAATCAAAGTTCCAAGTGCGGTACCATGGCACCTGGTACGGTACGGGTTCCGTAGGTGCCGTACAGGTGCCGTTCCACGGCACCCAAGGCACCTATTTTTTTTTTTTTTATAAAAAAAAAAACAGGTGCCGTACCACCGCACATGTGCCGTGGTATGGCACCTGGTACAGTACCTGGACCCCACGGTACCTGTGCCGTGGGGTACTTTGAGTACAATACATCCTTTTGCCTATTGCTCATGATTAAATTTTGTGGACAAAATTCAAAACTTTGGAAGCAGTAAAAACTGCACTTAAAAGAAAAATTGGTAAATTTAAAGGCCTACAATATCATTGAGTTTGGGGAGAGCAATAATTGCAATAATTATGAGCCATAGTACATTCATAAATTCTTTGGGAACACTTGGGCTATGGTACCGCGGTAAAAAAATTTGGAACCATTTCTTGTTTAGTTTTGAAGAGCAAACATCCATTGGCAACTTGGCAAAAATTTCTGCCTAAGAGTAACCAACAATTTAATGGGCATTTATTACCCAAAAATTGTTGAATCATACAACATTCACAAGAATTAAGGAAGTCATATTTTCTTGGTCATTTTTGGACCATTTAAGCTCAGAATGGTCCTATTGGCTGAAGGTCTGTGGGATGTTGTAACTAGGGCTAAGGTTAAGCCAGAAGCAAATCAACCTGCTATTGCCAGATGGAGGCCAAATGATTGAGCTTTAAAGATTCTCAAATTTCTCACATTAGCACAGCAGGTAGCTCAAAGAAACCTTGGTACATCTTGACTGTATTGTATAAAGTCAAAGATGTAAGTTTGAAGCTATTGCTAAAAAAGAAATTCTTCTCTTTCAGGATGGATGAGTCAGAACCTATGACAAGTAATGTGAATAGCTTCAATTCACTATTGGAGCAAATGGCTTCAAATAGGCTCTCCTATGGATAATTCTGATGTCATCATGACTCTGTTATCGAGTCTACTAAAGAGCTTTGAAAACTGGACTATGATAATGCCAACACAACCAAAGTTAACATTATAGAGAGTCATATCCATGTTACTACAAGACAAAATTAGGAGAACTTCCTCTAACTCTGGCAGGGCTATTGCACTATTTTCAAGGAAGAATTAATAAAAGAATAGCAAGGTCACACAAAACTTAACTCCAATTAGTCCACAAGTAAAGTAAGATCAGAAGAATCGGCAATCTAGTGACACAGCTTCTTCTTCGAACTCCAATATCAATGGCTATTATTGCAAAAAGAAAGGGCATATGATTAAGGATTGTAGAAAGCTACAAGCCAAGAAGAAGAGTCAACAAGAAGTCAATACAGTTGAAGCTAATACAAAGGAATCAGAGAATCTAGAGAATGCTTTCATGGAAAGACATGAAGACAATCATGATCTTGGATCTTGGCACCTAGATTCTGGGGGCAACACAGCACATGACTAGTCATAGAGATGGGTTTGTTGAATATATCCATTGTATCTCAAGTAAATTTGTCCAACTTGGAGATAGCAGTCCACACCAAATTGCTGGTGAAGGAACAATTCAGTTGTAGCTCAAAGATGGAGTCACATTGCACGTTCCAAATCTAACAAAGGACTTGTTGTCAATAGGTAGAATAGTTGATCTGTGATAGTAAAGTGTTTGTGATACAAACAATGTGTTATCTATGATAAAGATGACAAGATATTGGCTTCAGATATTGGCTTTGGGAATGAGACATGGATATTTATACAAGCTAAGTCCTGCAGAACTTCCAATCAAGAGAATGCTCTTGCAATTGACAAGAATATTGTATGCCATCAAAGGCTAAACACCTTAATTTCCAGACATGAGACAAATGTCTGAAAAAAATTTAGTCCATGACCTGGATCTTTTAGATTGTCAATCTTCTCCAATTTGTGAGAGTTGCGGTATTGGAAAACACAAAAGGGTGCTATTCAAATCTGATCAAGTTCACAACTTCTAGAGTTGATACACTGTGACATATGGGGTCCTATGCAGACTGTTGCAAGTGGATCTTTGAAGTCAATTACAAAGCAAATGGGTCAACAGATAGGTGGGAAGCAAGATCGTTGCCAAAAGGATACTCTCAAGTGCCGAATATAGACATCAAGACAAATTGTGTCCTGTAGTAGAGTTGGCTGCAATCAAGATGTTTTTGTCATATGCAGCAAAAGACCTAGAAATACATCAAATGGATGTACAAACAACATTTCTAAATGGCGTAATCGAAGAAGACATTTATATGTCTCAACCATAGTTGCAGCGCGATTCCCGAATCGCGATTCAGAATCGCGATCAGAATTGCGATTCCGATTCGCGATTCGGGATTTTCCCAAAATCGTGTAGAATCGATTTTTTTTTTTTTTGAAATTTTTTTAGGCAATATGGGTATCAGATGAAAGCTCTGATCGAGGGGATTATGATTGTGTAGTTTGCCGACTGTTTCGGGTGCGAAACACCAAAAAGTGTGTTTTCACTCGGGGAGTTGGAAGGCCAAATCATGAAGAGGCCTTACCGTCGGGGCCGGGGTCTACCGGCAGCCCCCGGACCCCGCCGTTGGGGGGCGTTGCCCCCCAAACCCCCCACCAGGGGGCTACCACCCCCCGAACCCCCCGTTTCCCAAGGGGCTACTGTCCCCCGAACCCCCTAGAGCTTCTTGCTATATAGACACTGTAGATAAAAATGCCACCGCCCCCCTGTAGATAAAAATGGGGTCCAAATGCGCGCCGAGAAGGGCCCAATATTTATGCCCCCAACTGTATGTACATTGCACTCACATCTCCAGTGAACCAATTGCAAAAGTGATCATCATCCATACAGTTGATAGTCCAAACTGTAGCATTAACATTTACTGAAAACCAGAGCAAATGACAACCGGATAGCTATTGAAAATAAGATCTGTTCATTAACATTTACTGAAAACCAGAGCAAATGACAACCGGATAGCTATTGAAAATAAGATCTGTTTGTGCCTCATCTACTGCAGTTCTGAGAGGCAAAACGCTTTGACCCAGCGAATCGCGATTCGCTGCAACTATGGTCTCAACCAAAGGAATATGTGATAGAAGGAAGACTATACATGTAAATTGCATCAAGCCCAAGAGCATGGTTTTCAGATGCTAACATGCCTGAGTGGAAATGCTAAGCATAAAGATTTCTCTAGAATCATGGTCTTCTATGCTTGTCGCAACAAGATTCACTGCAGCATACATCATTATGTCTCTATCTCTTGTTGCCAATGCACGTAAATCATGTGATATAGGTATAGTGATGTTGATGTTGTTCCATAAGTGTGCAAATGTGGTTCTAATGGATGTGGGTTGAGATCTACAACAATAGGTCTTCAATTCATGAGCGTTGTTGAGGAATGAGCCACAATGGGTCTAGAATAATTGCAAAGGGATGCTAATTTCTAAGTGGACTATGACATGATGGAACACTAGGCAACAATATTTTTCAACCAATGTAATATGCTAGAGAGCATCAGTTAGGTTTTCGTAACGGAGACATGTACATGGATGGTGGAACTTCATCATCTTGGTTAATATTTGCATGAGTGGATCTCCCCCCTTGTTTGATATGGTGTTGCTTGAGGGTAATGCATGCAATCATGCATGTATGCGCATTATTGTGCATGTGCCTTAATATGCCTTGCATGAGTTGATTACTAAGTGCACAACTTGCGTGCATTTATGGTTGTGGGTAATTAAAGGGTTATTGTTAGGAGACTGTAACAGTACCAACCCAACAGTACTTCTCGGTGCAGCTAACCACCAGAGGCAGAGGACAGTGTGCGTGTTGAAGAGTAATGCCTATTTTACCCCTTTTGGCTAAGCATTAGTTAAGTTGTACATAACTCATGGGGCATGTTTTAATTAAATGCATGACCCCCCCTTTTGTTAAGTTATGTAAATTAGTGCAAGTGGCCCACTTGGCCAAGTAGCTCACTCCCATGGTTGACACCTAGACTTTCCATGCATGTAAAGGAGGTGCTTGCCTCACAAGGGATTTGGAGGACCCACGCCCTCCTCTCTCTCACTAGCAATTCATTTCTTCTTGAGACTTTTGAGTTTGTGAGATGCTCATGCAATTCTCCTTGTGTGTGATATTTCCATAGCCAAGTTTTCTCAAGCTTTCATAGTTGATCTAGCATCTGAGTTAAGATACTCCATAGCTAGGTCTTGTAATTCTTCATGGTATCATAGCAGGTTGTCTAGCCTGTGAGTCTGAGAGTGAGAGAAACTTCAGTGCTTAGATTCTTGAGAAGATTCTTATCTTCTACAAGCACCTCAATCTTGAAAGAGGGAGCATTTGATCTACAGGTGTCAGATCAGGTGGAGTCTTGCACTGTTGGAGAGCTATTGGCAAGGGGAGTGGGATGATCCAAAAACTTTCTAAATTTGGCTAAGTTTTGGAGAGTCTTTCTGGAGGAGCTTACACAAAAGTAGGGCGCACTTTCTGTAGGGGCTTCTGGTTTCTGTTCCAGTGGAGCCTAGTGCTTGTGCTAGTGAGGCCACACCAAGTGGCAAAGACAAAAGCAGGAGCTGAAGGGTTGCCTTGAAGTGGCTACATACCCTAGTTTGGGGTTAAACCCTTGTTGCTGGAAGCTGTTCTTTTCTGATCTCTTTCAAGTTTAGCTTCTGTTTTTAAGCACAGATTTTAGCATGGCAAGTCTTGGGGAGAGTTTGCTGGGTGAATCTAGCAAACTAGATGGCACAAACTACAGAGTGTGGAAGTTCAAGATAGCCAATATCTTGATGGATAAGAATTGCTGGGAGGTCATGACAGGTACAGAACCTGTACCAACATCTGATCCTGAATTGAAGGACTACATGAACAGGAGACATAAAGCTCATAGGATAATCAATCTTTCTGTCAAGGACAATATTATTCCTCACATTTGCAATGCAAGGGATGCAGCTGATGCTTGGACAATTCTGAAGTCTATGTTTGAAACAGTGGATTCAGCCAAGCTGGTGTATTTGCAAAACAGGTTACATACTCTCAAGATGGAAGCAGGTGCAACAATTGGTGATCATATTACAAAGGTCAAGGACCTATTGGATCAGCTTGCTTCAGTTGGAGAGAAAGTAAGTGACAGGAGTATTGTTCCCATAGTCTTGAACAGCTTGTCATTCAACTATCAAGACTATGTGATGTCCCTTTCTGCTAGGGAGAAACTCCCAACCTTTGGGGAGTTATGTGGTCTTCTTTTACAGGAGGAGATGAGAAGGAAGAATCTTTCTGAAAGGGAAGATAATCCAGAGCTTGCATTTGCTTCTAAGAAGAAGCAAAACCTTCAGAAGAAAGGCAAAGGCAAAAAGAAGAACTCAAAGCAAAGCTTGGAGCAACAGGTGTCCAAGTTACAGGTTGGAGAGGAGTCAAGCACCAATTCCTCATCTACACCCAAGAGGAAGGGCAACTGCAACTATTGTGGTAAGTATGGGCATTTTGCTTTTGAATGCAGGAAGAAGCAAAGTGATCAGAAGAAGGGAAAGAACCAGCAGAGTCACTTTGTTGACAAAGTTGCAGAGGAGGAGCAATCTGGTGTGCTTGAGCTATTCACCGCAGCCCTATCATCTGAATCCACATTTGGTGGATGGTACATTGATTCTGGAGCCTCAAAGCACATGACACCTCATAGAGATTGGTTCAGCACCTATGAGGAGACAGAAGATGGCCAGCATGTTTGCCTTGGAGATAATTCTACACGTATGGTGAGGGGCAAAGGTACAGTTGCAATACAGCTATCATCAGGTGAGGTGAAGGAAATTAAAAGTGTGTTGCATGTACCAGGGTTGGCTAAGAACTTGTTATCTGTTGGTGCCATTACCAAACAGAACATGGTGGTAGAGTTTAATGATTCTAAATGTTTGGTAAAAGACAAAGAGAAGAACCTCAAAGTGGTAGCCAAGGGAATGCAAGAAGGAGGTCTTTACAAGCTTTTCACAACCATTCCTAGCCAAGAGGCTTTGTCTGCAAGAGATACTAATCGGGACAAGCTTTGGCATGAGAGATATGGTCATTTGAGTTACAAAAGTTTGCAAGTTTTGAACAGGCACAAAATGGTAGTAAATCTTCCTAGCATTAAGTCTTCTTTAGATACATGTGAAGCTTGTGCAATAGGGAAGCAACAGAGGAAAAAATTTCCAAAGGAGAAAGCTACCAGGGCCAAGGGCATTCTTGAACTTGTGCATTCAGATTTATGCGGTCCCATGCAGGTCAAATCAGCAGGGGGGGCATACTATCTCATGACCTTCGTAGATGATTTCTCTCGGAAGGTATGGGTCTATTTTCTGAAACTGAAATCTGAAGCGTTCAAATACTTCAAACAGTGGAAAGCTATGGTGGAAAACCACACAGGAAAGAGGTTAAAGACTCTCAGGTCAGATAAGGGTGGTGAGTATATTTCTGATGAGTTCAAAGATCTTTGCAAAGCATGTGGGATAAAGAGACAGTTTACTGCTCCACATACACCGCAGCAAAACGGCGTGGCTGAGCGGAAAAACAGGTCTATAGTTGAGTGTGCAAGGAGCATGCTCAAGGCAAAGAGGTTGCCAAATTCCTTTTGGGCAGAAGCGGTAGCAACTGCTGTTTTTCTATTGAATAGAAGTCCAACCAAAGCAGTTGAAGGAATCACGCCAGAAGAGGCATATAGTGGCAACAAGCCCAAGGTGGGCAGCCTTCAAGTATTTGGGTGTACAGCATATGCACATATACCAAAGGACTTGCGGAAGAAACTTGATGCAAAATCCGTAAAGTGTGTCTTTCTTGGGTATAGTGAAGGTGAGAAAGCTTATGTGCTATATGATCTCGAAAATAGGAGGAAGATCCTAAGTCGAGATGTCATCTTTGATGAAGAGCATGCACCCAAGATACAGGAGCAGGAGAAGGAAGGAATTACTGAGTTCATACCCTTGATTGATTCCACGGATGAGGATCCTAGTCAAGAGTCCTGTAAACCTCAAGTGCAGGAGCAACAACAGGAAACCGAACCTACTAGTTCGAGACCTCTTTTTGGCCAAGTACCAGAAGCAGAAGTTGGGGACAAACGAAAGACTAAAACAGTACCATGGGATACGTGGTCACCATCCACATCACCTACTGCTAGGAAGAAGCTACCTAGGTGGTATTGGGAAACAATCAAAGAAGGTCAAATGATTGAAGAAGGAGAGAGCAGTGAACAGGCTGTCAGAAGATCTCTTAGGTCTCATGAGAGACAAGAGACTAACTTTGCTCTTATGTCCACTATTCTGAATGCAGATGAGCCACAATTCTTTCACGAAGCCGTGAGAGAAAAGGTATGGCAACATGCCATGCAGGAGGAGTACGACTCCATTGTCAAGAATGACACATGGGAGCTCACTACATTGCCAGAAGGGAAGCAACCAATAGGTTGCAAGTGGGTCTATAAGACCAAGTTTCATGCCAATGGAACAGTGGACAAGTACAAGGCAAGGTTGGTGGCGAAAGGCTATGCTCAGCAAGAGGGGCTAGACTATGATGAGACATTCGCACCTGTTGCTAAAATGACATCTATCAGGACCGTTTTGGCTATAGCCTCATATTTTGATTGGGATGTCCATCAAATGGATGTCAAGAGTGCCTTTCTTAATGGGCACCTACAGGAGGAGGTTTACATGGAACAACCGCAGGGATTTGAAATAACAGGCAAGGAGAATCTGGTTTGCAGGCTTAGGAAAGCCTTGTATGGGCTCAAACAGGCACCAAGGGCTTGGTATAGCCGAATTGATGAGTACTTTGCAAGGCAAGGGTTTGAGAAGAGTAAGTCTGATTGCAATCTTTATGTCTTCAGGGAAGGAGAAGACTTTGTGGTTGTTGTGCTCTATGTGGATGATCTACTCATCACGGGAAGCAATAAGAAGCTTATTGCTTGTGTTAAGAAGAATCTTTCTAATGAGTTTGAAATGAAAGATTTGGGTTTGCTACACTATTGCCTAGGAGTTGAAGTTTGGAAAGGAAAGCGTTGTCTTTTTATCTCACAGGCAAAGTATGCACAGAAATTATTGAAGAGGTTTAACATGCAAGAAAGCAAACCAATCAGCACACCCATGGATGCAAGCAACAAGCCATCAAAAGATGATGGTCCAGCATTTGCAGATGAGACGCTCTATCGTCAGTTAGTGGGCAGCCTGATTTACCTTACTACCACCAGGCCAGATATTGCTTATGCGGTTGGAATCGCAAGTCAATACATGTGTAAGCCTACCGAAGCACATTGGAAGGCAGCCAAGCGGATCCTACGATATGTGAGAGGGACAGTGACTTATGGGATTGGATACACGGATGACGGGAACCTTCAGCTGGAAGGCTATTCAGATTCTGATTGGGCAGGTGATAGAGACGATCGGAGATCGACGACAGGCTATTGTTTCAGCCTAGGTTCAGGGGCTATATCGTGGTGCAGTAAGAAGCAGCCTACTATTGCTCTATCGTCTACCGAAGCTGAGTACAGGGCGACTACGAGGTCCGCCTGTGAAGCCATTTGGTTACGCCGTCTACTTGAGGACATGCAGATTGCTCAAGTAAGACCTACATTGTTACATTGTGATAACCAAAGCTGCATTCAGCTTGCAAGGAATCCAGTCTATCATGCACGGACAAAACATATAGAGGTGGACCAGCATTTTATACGAGAGAAAGTGCACAGTGGGGAGATCGAGCTAGTTTATTGCGACACCAACGACCAGACAGCTGATATTTTTACTAAACCACTTAGTAAAGATAAGTTTGAAAAGTTCAGAACTTTGTCGGGTGTCAGTTTGAATAAAATTGCCATTAAGGGGGGGTGTTGAAGAGTAATGCCTATTTTACCCCTTTTGGCTAAGCATTAGTTAAGTTGTACATAACTCATGGGGCATGTTTTAATTAAATGCATGACCCCCCCTTTTGTTAAGTTATGTAAATTAGTGCAAGTGGCCCACTTGGCCAAGTAGCTCACTCCCATGGTTGACACCTAGACTTTCCATGCATGTAAAGGAGGTGCTTGCCTCACAAGGGATTTGGAGGACCCACGCCCTCCTCTCTCTCTCTCTCTCTCTCTCTTGCGCGCCCTCCGCCCTGCTGGTGCGCTGCCCGCCCTGCTAGCGCTGCTGCCCTCTCTCTCTCTTGCGCGCCCACCCGCCCTGCTGGCGCTGCTGTCCGCCCTGCTGGCGCTGCAGTGCTGACCTTCGCACCTGCCCTGCGCTACTGCGCTGCTACGCCTGGCCGTTTGTCTACACTGTCCTCCATCTGCTTACCGCCTCCTATGGCACCTAAGAAAAAGGGGGGTGTTCTTACACCCCCCTCCCTGTTAGACACCCCCCCATCACCGGTAGTGATGGAGGAGCCGTCTTCGGTGATAGAAACTAGTGACATTCCTGTCAACATGGCTGCCATTGACTACACTCCTTCCAAACCTACCGAAAGTCTTTTTGCTTATGATCTTAGTTTTATCCGACAAGAAATTCTTGGACTTAAGAAGCAACTACACCTCTTTGAAGCTGAAAATAGCAAGTTAGCTAAGGATCTTTTTGGTGTCACGGAACGTGTGGAGCAGCTTGAGCAAGAAAATATATATCTTAAGCAACGAATTGCAGAAAAAAGTGTCTTGGAGGAGACTTCCAACAAGATCAATAGCTTGGAGAAACAAGTCGAGGAGACGAAAACGTGGGCAGCACTCTTCAAACCGGATGATATGGGCAGCAAACTCTCATCACTCGCAAAACAGGTTGAAGAAACGACATCGATCCTTAAGCAAGGTAATCACTCTCAGATTTCATCTTTTCCGAAGGAAAACGATTTGGAGACAGTTTTGGGTGAACAAGCCAGAAGGGCCAAAAAAGCCTTTAACATTAGAGTAAGAGGCATTGCCAATGGTGGAAAACCGTTGGAAGAAGCTACGGATTTGCTCATTTCCAAGTTATCTCATGTGGCTGATGGTTTTGATACTGCTTGGCGTAGTAAATTTGATGACAATGTTTTGTTTATCAAGTTCCGCTCGCTTTCACAACGCAATGCTGCCCTTCGGCTTAGGGCAAAGCTTAAAGGTACTTTCATTTATATGGATGATGACTTAACAAATACTCAATGGTTGGCAAGAAAAAAGATTATCCTTGAAGCGAAAGAGAAAGGGCAAAGGGTTGTTTTTATTGACGGGAAACCGAGATTTTTCGACCTTCCACAATAGGAACTAGGGGCCCCCGGATATAGAAGCTACCCGAGATCCCCTACCAATTTGAGACTTGGCTTCTGGAATTGTAATGGTTTTTTATCTTCGTCATCAGCTGGAGACTTTGCTGATTTTATTAGAAAATGCGACATTTTGTTGTTGGCTGAAACTCATGAGTCCTTATATCATCCTCTTCCAAATATACAGGAGTACTCTTGGCATTCTGCTTTTCGTCCATTTGTTAGGGGAAAAACTTGTCGAGGATCTGGAGGAGTAGCTTGTTTATACAGAGACACCACAGTTCAGATGGTTAAACAAGATCCATACGCTCGCTATATTTGGTTACACATTATTGGCTCACTATTGGGATTACCTCAGGACATCTATATAGTTGTATGCTATTTTGCTCCACAGACCTCAGTGTTTGCTGAGTTTGGCGGGGACCCTTTTCAGGCTCTCTCAGATGATATTGCTATCTTTTCTCAGCAGGGTTCCATTTTACTAGCAGGTGATTTCAACGCCCGCACAAGCTCTAGACAAACCGAATTTCATGCAGCTACGGATCTTCTCAGGCTTTACCCTTTGGATATGGGGCTAGACGGGGTATCACAGGATGCAGACACTCCAGCTACATCTTTCGGGGAGCAGTTGATCACTCTAGCAGAGACACACGCTCTTGCCATTTTGAATGGCCTCACACAGTGGCCTTCCTCATCAGCATATACATGCTATCCTCATGGTGGAGGACATAGTGTGGTCGACTACTTTATTGGATCACCTGCTTTGATCTCTCACATTTCTGATTTCTCCATTACACCCCCTACCATTTCCGATCACTCACTCTTACACATCTCACTTGGTCACATAACCTCTTCTTTGCAAGTTTCTTGCTCTCTCCCCACTCATAAACGTATTCCTTTCACCCAATCTGGATTCACTAATTACACCACAATCTTATCCCAACTACTCGCTAACTTCCCGTTCATGGCACCAATTGACCAGCAAGCCACTTTTCTCTCTACATCCCTCTTAGCTGCTGCTTCCTCATCCTTCCCCACCAAAATGACATCATCTCACAGAAGTGTTCACAACAGATGGTATGATGCAGAATGCCGCTCTCTTCACAATCATGTGACATATGCCAGGTCACACTCCCCTGCCACACTCAAACAATGCCAGAAAGAATATCATAGAACCACCAGAACAAAGAAGATCAAGTACCTACAATCACTCTGCCAAAAAATGATCAACTCTTTAGATTCACCCTCCTCCTCTTTTTTCTGGAAACATTTCACCAGACACTCTTCAACATTGGCCCCCATAGCCATCGAATCCTGGATCGAGTATGCCACGGAGTTATATACCACGGACTCTCCTCCTACCTCACTCTCACCGAGACCTGACCACTGCTCACTTTTCACCCCTGACATGGTTGAAAACGCCATTAAACATGCCAAACTAAATAAAGCCACTGACTATGACTCCTTAAGTGTAGACTTCCTAAAGCCCGTAGCACATCTCATCTCCCCTTACATTGCTCATGTTTTTAACACAGCTGTTACTTCTGGTTTTCCTACGGCTTGGTGTACTAATATCCTTCACCCCATCCTCAAGGCAGGTGATCCCATGAATGTAGGAAACTACCGCACCATTATGATTGGCCACACTCTGGCTAAGATATATGGCTCTATACTACAGACAGTTACTGGATCTTTTGCTGAGACTGAGGGTTTACACGCTATGGGTCAAGCTGGTTTCAGACCGGGATATTCTACTTCAGACCAGATCTTCATTTTGAGATGCATTATTGAGGAGGCTCGACATCGGAAACAGAGAATTTACTGTTGCTTTGTGGATTTTCGCAAAGCTTTTGACTTTGTTCCACGACATCTTCTTTTCCAGAGACTGTCTTCACTTGGCTTTTCAGAGGATACTATTGCTGCGATCATTACTTTATATGAGCGAGTCTTGGCACGTTTCAGAGATGGTAGTGGCTGGTCCTCACAGATACATTCTACCATTGGTGTGAAGCAGGGTTGCCCCTTATCACCCACTCTTTTTGCACTATATATAGATGACCTCGAGCGGATTATTCGCGAGGAAGGTGGAGAGGGCTGTCCCCTAGCAGACATTATTATCCCCATTCTCTTGTACGCTGATGATGTGGTTCTCCTCTCATCCTCTGCAGCTGGTTTACAGAGTCACCTTTCTGCTTTACATCACTTTTGCCAGCGTTGGGGATTGACGGTTAACCTTAAGAAGACTAAGATTATGGTGTTTAACACCAACAGACAGCATATGAGAGATGTGATTTTCTATTATGACGGGCTACCGATTGAGATCGTGACCTCCTACACCTATTTGGGAGTTCTTTTCTCTGGTCCGCTACTCACTTTTCGACCAGCAGCCACCGCCAGGCTCCGCAAGGGGCATACCGCTCTTGTGCATATGGAGAGATTTTGCTCTACTTATTATGTGCAGGATCCTGCTACCAGATGCCTACTATTTTCTGCTACTGTCTCCCCAGTTGTGCTATATTCGGCTGAGACTTGGTGCCCTGATTTATCACGCGATACATGGAGAGATCTTACTCGTATCCAGATTCTCATGCTCAGTAGGATAATCCGGGCTAAGCCCTCAGTACCACATGATATCATACTAGCCGAGTTTGCTTCTCCTCCATTAGTTGTTGGTGCTATGTTTCAGATCATCACCTTTCTTCACAGGGTATCAGATCTAGATACCTCCAGATACATTGTTGCTGCTCTCACTTCATCTTGTACCATTGCGGATCAGGGAGCCAAGCACTCTTGGTATCGCAGTGTCTCAGCCCTTCTTCAGACTTGGGGTTTATCCGCACTTGATCTTCCGAATGGAACCCATGCTTATATCAGACAGCAGATCTACCGGAGCTACATACGCACTATATGGTCACATCCTGATCCAGATAGGGTCAAGCTACATTATTATGGCACACATCTTTTACGGCTGGACGTTTCGGGCTTGCCTATTCTTCCAGTTTATCTTACACAGACGCTATCTTTTGGTCTGAGATATCGTATAGGACAGCTTCGAGTCTCTTCTCATCAGCTTGCTATCGAGACAGGTAGATACACAGACACTCCCAGATTGCAGCGGATATGTCAGCTCTGTTCTCTTCAGGAGGTGGAAGATGAGTTTCATTTCATCTTTCGCTGCCCAGTATACTATGAGATTAGAGGACGATACCATTGTTTATACCGAGATATTCCCCTCACGTTGAGCTCCTTCCTCGAGTATCCAGACGCTAGATGTGTGGGTCTTCTTTTGAGAGAGATGTATATTTTACGAGCTTCACTTCTACCTACGCTCTCAGATATGGATTCCAGTCAGGCTCACATTACTCAGTTCTTCCAGAAGCGAGACAGAGTGGATATTTCGGTTGCGGATTTTGACGTCCCCGTCCGAAGATCGAAGACACAGAGAGTTTCGGCTCGATCCAGTGCTACTAGATCTTCATACGCCTCCCACCAGCCTACATCACGACCCACTACTACCATCACTCATTACTTTCGGCTTGCTCATAGCTAGTTTCCTCCGCGGAGCAGGTGGTTAAGCTCTTGCTTTGTACCCTCACCAGCTGGTGGTCAAGCTTGGATACTTTTTCTCTTAGAGACAGAGAGATCGATACTTTAGTTTTAGTTTTACTGTCTTTTCATTGGTAAATAAGTCCTTATGCGGACAATGCTTCTCACATTTTGTACTCTCTTTTGTCTTATGTGCCCCTGGGCACCAAAAGACGTTAATAATAATAATTCTAATTCTAATTCTCTCACTAGCAATTCATTTCTTCTTGAGACTTTTGAGTTTGTGAGATGCTCATGCAATTCTCCTTGTGTGTGATATTTCCATAGCCAAGTTTTCTCAAGCTTTCATAGTTGATCTAGCATCTGAGTTAAGATACTCCATAGCTAGGTCTTGTAATTCTTCAGTGCGCCAGAGGCATGCATGCATACCATGTAATAGGTATGATGGTCAGTAATGCCCATGCAGATACATGCATATGCATGCGGACACATGCATGACAGTAGGAGGCCATGCAGTCCTTCAGTGATGGGCTGGGACCCTGCATGCATCAGTAACCCGTACATGCAGCATGAACAATGGGTGTCAGCAACAACTACCACCTACCACATCCATGCAAACTGACACTGGGCTAGGAGGGACATTCTATAAGAGAGTGCATTGGCTGGGTGAATCCGTCTAGCTTTGCCTTCCTGTGGTTATGTTGTTCCTAACACTAGTATCAGAGCTCCGTCGATTCGTGTGCTATCAGAAAAGCGATTTGGGAGACCGGATTGATCACGTTGTGGGCACCCTCTTCACTTGCCATTTTAGAGCCCTCTTTAATGTTTGTCCAGCGCATTTCCAAGGAGAGGTTCACAATTCATTTTCAGGGTATTCATTAATTATTCCAACGAGTTGTTACAGGGAATCTCCGCACCTTTAGAGATGAGCTTTCCAACGTATTGCCACTGATTCTCAGCAGATAAATGCAGTAAAATTGTTGCTAATTGAGCCCATTTCTGGTCTACAAACCCAGCGCTCTTTCCTCATCAAACTACTCATTGTGGATTTCAAATCAAACCTCCATTTATAAGTGGTTAATGCATGTATTTGATGAGGCAATAGTGGGTGCAATTTAGCCAAAAATCCAGCCCCAATGACAGCCCAGTTCCAATCATATCGACTAGCACATTCTCAACAAGGAAGCTCAGCATTTACCAGCGAATTCTCAACAAGGAACCTCAGCATTTTTCTGAGGTTTTCTAGCACACTTTTTATGGTCTTTTTCAGCACTCTCTGAGAACAAACGTTCACCTTTCCCAAGAACTTTCCAGACACAGCTCAGAGGATCACTAGTGAACATGCAATGACTGAATAATCCTCTGATAACATTTACAGGTCAATGTCCCATACCATCGATCTGTTTGATAGTGCACAATAACAACTGGTCTTATCATGTTAAGTGCATGCTAATCCCATCTAAAGAGATGACATGACTCGATGGTTAACTGATTTGTTGTTAGACAATAAGCTCAAATTACTGTAGATTTGGCTTATTGCCAAAATACGACCACCATCAAGCAAGCTCAAATCTCCGATAAGCCATGGTATCCCATACCACCATATCTTACCCTCAACCCTCGCCTACCTACATTTTGAGGCCTAGATAATCGTCCCAACCTAACCACCAGTGGAAGAGCTCTTCATTCTCCAAGAGAATGAATGAGAAGCTCATGGAGATCCACTTCTATATATAGTCCAGGTGGTGTCATCTCCGACAATGGGAGTCACGCATGACCAACGACACGCGACAGTTGTGCACACTGACACAGATCCATAACAAAGGGTCACCTCGCACCAATAGAACATTGACACGTGGCACCCAAAAGTCCTGTAGCTCCAGACCAACGTTCTATTCCATAAATGAGACCGTCACCTCAAGTTACATGTTGCATGCCCTTATGGGTACATAACATTCCCTCCCCCAGAGTCTCCTCCTAATGGGAGCAAGCCAGGGAAGTTCAGTCTTTTCTCTCCCAAGTGTCCTCATCATCTGACTTGCCTTTCCAACGTCCCAAAAATTCAGAAACCAAATGGTTTCTCAGCTGGTGACGATGAACGTCAACCACTTTTTCAGGCACGTTAGGCACAAAGGTAGACAGATCCTCCAATTCACCTTCCAAAATTAGGGAATCCTTTCAACTAATTTGCTCTTTCAAACGACTTACATGGAAAACAGAATGAACCCCAACCCCAATCGGAGATCTAGCTAGTAAGCGACCCGGTTGATTTTCTTTACAACCTTGTAAGGACCGCTATACCTTGGAGATAGCTTATGACATTCTCCCGTCCTTAGTACCTTAAAATCCTTATTTTAAGATACACCTAGGTTCCAACCTCAATTTCTCAAGGTGAGCGACCGCAGATAGCATAAAAGTATGATCTATCCTGAGCGATTTTAATGCTTTCTTTGGCCACTTGCAACATTTCTTGCATATCTTGCAGGAAATCCACTGCAGCTTGCACCTTGAGACCTTTGAGTCCGACAAAAACTGGAGAATGCGGCTGAACGCCATACATCAGCATGAAAGGACTGAATCCGGTGGCAGAATGCTTCACACTATTGTGTGAGAACTCAACCATTGGGAGATACTTTTCCCAATCAGACCATCGATGAGAGATATATGCTCTAAGCATATCTTCCAACGTCTGGTTGATACGTTCTGTCTGCCCATCAGATTCAAGGTGATCTGAAGAACTAAGACTAAGGGTTGTTTCAAGTTAATCAAATACTAACTGCCAGAATTTGCCAATGAATTTGGAGTCACAATCACTAACAATATCATTCGGCAAGCCATACAATCTGAACAACTTTTCAACGAAAAGTTGGGCTAAAGCAGGCCCATTCCTTATGGAATAGTCTTCAAATATCTTGTCATTTCGGGATTGCTTGGGATCCTACCTCCCAAGGTCATCACTAGATCTAGAATTTCCCGTTAGGACATCTAGCCAGATGCGACCGAAAAATCCATCGGTTCGACAAAGCCCAAAGTGAAAGATACAAACAGCAACATTGTTCGACGTACCTTTACGATACCTAATGTCGAAAGAAATACTCTAGCTCTGCCTCCTGCCCCTGCTTTCTGCATTGGACTATTAGCCTTTAGCTGCTATCCCTCACACAACGTATCTTGGCTGAAAGTGCTTTCCAAAGAAGGAGGTGGAGGAAAAAAGTTGAATTTTCCTCCCTAAAAGTGGTGAGGATGTCTTGCTTGCAAATTTTGTGTGTGCAGGTGGAAAAAGACAAGGAGAATGAGAGAAGCCAAGGAGGAAAGCAAAGGGCATGGAGATCAAGCCCACATAGGCCTGTACTTTGCTGCAGGTACAGCCTGCAAGTACAGGTTGTGTACTAGCTCCATACTTCCCCTCCCCACTTTCTTTTAAACAAGATTTAGTTTGCAAAAATTATAACAAACTTTAATGGAAGTTTATGATAAAACTTTTACAGATTTTATAAAGTTTATGATAAGACTTTACAAGCTTTATAAAGTTTGAGTTAGAACTTTACAAACTTTATAAAGTTTGTGTTGAAACTTTATGAACTTTAATTTCAAAACAGTTTAGAAGAAACCGTTGTTTTTTTTCTTTTTCTCTTCTAAACAAGTACTTATGAAAACGTACAAGTCTATTTCACATCAAAGCTCCTTCACACATTGAATAAAAGAACTTAGAGAGGAGGGAGGCAGCCGCACTGCCTACGCCTCCCTCCCTCCTGGCACACTTGCACAGGATGCCTTGGGTGCCCGCAGAAAAAATAAATAAATAAATAAATTGTTTCGACCGAAACCAAAAAAAAAATTCAAACAGTTAATGCCCTGCCAAAAAACAAATTTGTTTCGGGCTTCCAAAAGACCGTAAAACAATTCTTATGGGCTATTTTAACACCTGTCAGAAAACAGAGATTTTTTGATGGTTTTACTTACAAATTCCAACATACATGTTTTTAATACATGGTTGAAAAATTTCTACAACCAAAACGGTAAGCAGAAAACCAGATCACATCGATCCAATGATGAAAACTAAGCCCTCCAAACACATCAACAAGAAGTTTAAACCAACCGAAACAAGGAGGTAGAAACGATTGCACCTTATTCACAATGATCAATGGCTCTGATACAAAATGTTAGATTCCCCATCATCATTCCGGTCATTGCTAAGACACAATCAAGTGACCAAGCTATGTTACCGCCCATCCATAGAGGTACTGCCACCTCCCCCCTGTGCTCTAGAGCTATAGACCACCATCAAGCAACTTGGATCTCCGATAAGTCACGTTGTCCCAACCACCATACCTTACCCTCGACCCTCACCTACCTACATCCTGAGCCCTAGATAATCGTCCTGACTCATGAGTGTGTGCTAAGTTGTCTCCTAGGCATTGTGGTCCATTTACCATTATTAGAAGCTAGAACTCTAGAACAGTACTAAAGTCCATCCAGTATTTCATGTTAGTCAGTTACTATCATGAATATTTAATCAAATGGAAAGAGTAGCTAGTTGAAAATGCCACTTGGGAAAAGGGCAACATACTTCGACAGTTGTACCCAGACTTTGTCTTGGAGGACCAAGACAGCTCTTACGGGAGAGGGAGTATTACAAGACCATACAGTACCAACCCAGCAATACTTCTAGGTGCAGCTAACCACTGGAGGCAGAGGACAGTGTGAGTCAGAGGCATGCATGCATACCATGCAATAGGTATGAGGGCCAGTAATGCCCATGCAGATACATGCAGAAGCATGCGGACACATGCGGACGCATGTAGACACATGCATGATAGTAGCGGGCCATGCAGTCCTTCAGTGATGGGCTAGGACCCCGCATGCATCAGTACCCCGTGCATGCAGCATGAACAGTGGGTGTTAGCAGCAACTACCACCTACCACATCCATGCAAACTCACACTGGGCTGGAGGGGCATTCTATAAGAGAGTGCATTGGCTGGGTAGATCAGACTAGCTTAGCCTTTGTGTGGGTGTGTTGTTCCTAACAGTTACATCATACTTGTGTTTTAAAAAAATCTTATTTTGTTAATGATCTAGTGTTGGATTGTTAAGTTACATAACTCAAGATTAATCCGTTCATAGTTTTGAAGTTGATACCAAAACGCTGATATTCACATCCAAGAGATTGTACTTTGTGATAACAACAAAAAAAAACTAGCAACAATTCGTCTACAAAAACATGATCTTCTTTTGATTAATCATCAATAACTCTTTGAAGTCGCATACATTTTGTTCCTCATTCACAAAGTGACATCATCCCTTTTACTCAACTTCAAGTTGATGATATGTCCTTATCTTCCAAGTTTTGTCAAGAGACTTCAAAACTTTCAATCACCTACAAAGAGTTTAAGATCTACTAGAGAAGCCTTAGATAAGTTTATTGTCAACACTCTAATCTAAATAAGATAGAGATCTAGAACTTCATGATTTAAAGTATGGTAGAGAGAGGTTAGATAGATTGGTTTATCTTATTCAGTTGGGTGATGAGTCTACAACTTGTATTAGCACAGCACATGAACACATCCTCCACCATCTAGATTTGTAAATAGGGGTAGGAGGTACTCAAGACCTCCTACCCCCAATTATGAATCTAGATTTTTTTACGACTACTCCCCATGCAAATGTCTTTCATAGACATTTACCAGGCAATAGTTGTACACTATTACAAGTCAATGATTTGTCTACAACTCCCCATAAAGGAATCGATTTCCATAACCTTTATTCAAATTCCTAGGTTGATTATTCACAAATCCAAGTACTTTATCCATAAATGCATGCTATACTATATCTTTAAAACATATAACCTCTAAATTATTTATTCAGATTGATTCACTCTATAAGTTATCGAGTAGGGCCAAATCCCTTTGAGAGCTTGTTTGGTTGGATCATACCTTTTCCATTTTGGTAAATCCTTGTACCAACCACCCAAATTTATTCATGACCTCTATTGGAGCTAAGCAAACCCATAAAACCGATGGAGACTCTCTCTGATCTAGAGCTTCCTAAAAATGTGATTGTCCAAATGTCAGGTGAGCTCATCTAACTCGATGGCCTACAGTGCTCATACAAAACCTACAAAGTACAAACAGGCCAATTGTTGGAAGTTACATCTTATTACAAGTTCTAGATTTGTAGGTTTCACTTGTTGTCAAAACTTAGCTAGTTCTTGTTATAAATTTTAAAATTGAAGGTTTTATTCTAGTTTCTTACTAATTTCCTTTCAATGTTGTAGGCTTTTATAAGGTTGGGTTGACACTTTTTAACGAGCACTAATGGGCACTATTGAAATTAAAAGGGACTAGACTAATCCTCCACAAGTACTTGCATTATGCCGATGAAGATTTCTCTTCATTTAAAGTCATATATATGTTCTTTGTGTGGCAACACATAAGTTGTCAAGAAATTCAATTAAATTTTCACACCACATATCCAACAAACAAGCACCTCATTTTGAATTGCATATTGCTTGCTAATCCCACTTGCCATTGCAATAGTCTTAATTAAGCTCACCAGGTCACTTGTTTTGGGCCTTGACTTGACCTATGACCTTAATACTATCAGAAAAAGTAACAATCAGGCACTAGCCATCTATGAGAGTAACGACCAGTTGCTTTTGTTTCTGATTGACAGTTTTTACAGCGTCAAAAAAATGGACTCCACCACTTAAAAGGTAGGGTCCCTTTTTGTGACAGATCTTAAAACTCTAGAATGAATTAAAATCAACAAGTCCTTTGACCCTCCAAGTCAAAAGTGTCATCCTAAAAAAATAAAACTTGAAGAAAGAAAATGTCCCAAAAAGTGCAAAACATTGTAACCTTCTGATGATCTCCAGATTTGGATCTTCCCAAATCTCTAAAAGTTCATAAGGTTTCATTTCTGTCTCTAATGACTGAGCCATTCGACCCAAAACCCTCTAAATGCATTCCTTTTTAAATCATATGTCCATTCTGCACAGGATACATGGTAGATGGATAAAAGCTCCTCTTTCCAACATCCTTTTGGATTAGTTTCATGCAAGATCTACATCTTGCCAAAGTTTAATCATCTTCGGAAAAGCAGAGATGTAGTACCTTTCAGTGCATAAGAAAATAACTAGCATTCAAAAAAATAATTATGTAGCAAAGTACGACTGTTAGCAAGAAATGCATGTAAATTGAATTCAAAACCTTGGCTTTGACACGCCTGTGTGAGCTCCTGCCTTTGTCAATACGTCTAAGTACTCCACCTGAACCTCGGGTGCTGCTGTCCCCATGCCCACCATCCACCCCAACCAGAATAAGGAGCAGAATTGCTCAGGTTCGCCCAATCTTGCACAAGAGAAAGATAGCTTTTAATGTCCTTCCTCACCCTTTACATGGATCGCAAAAAAGCCCATCAACTTTTTTGATTAAATGAATGGATCTAATAAGTTATTAATGGAGCATTTTGCAGAGAATTTGGCCTTCTAAGTGGAAAATTGCTCGGATCAATTCCAGTTTTCAAAAGCCAAGCGTATGCAACGAGTATGGAAGAACCCGATTCCCATTTTCTTGATGAAGAGCAAATGCTTTTCCAAATGGTTGTTTTTAAGTATTTTTATAGTCAGCATCAGCCCTGCTCTATCTATGTCACTATGTCCATGTTGCTTTGCCCACTTTGAGAATCTCATAAAGTTCACGTGAGTTATTGACCATGGACCGTGGTTCCTCCATCCCCTTGTTGCGTGAGGTCAAGGGAAGGAGGCCCCTTATATTAGGAGCACATGCCTCTGCCCGAAAAGAGTTTGCTTGTCAGTGACCATATGGAATCAAAAAACTTTCGCCGCATGAAATCTTCACAACTTGCTACGTAGTGGATGTTTTACTTGAATCCCATAAGCACTAGTTTTAGAAGAATATAACAGATATATAGGTGAACATTCTTTAAATTTTAAAGATAGTGCATTCCTTAGCTCGCCTCTGTGAGGGTCTCTAGTGTGTATTGATGTACAATCAATGTATCGCAATGATAATTATGTAAGAAGCATACACATTTATATTCTCACAAGGAAACATTTTACACGGCAAATATCCTTCGAAGATTGCTTGCGACTGTTCCAGAAAACTGGACCATTGTTGAGGAAGAATGTAAATCCGGAAGTGGATTTACGAGTGTCTACATCTCCTGTCCAACTTGCATTTGTATAACCACTGAGTAATTTGAGTTTGTCATTGTCGACTGCTCCATAACAAATGCAAAAGTCCATAGTAGCTCGAAGATATCTCATGACTCTCATAAGAGCCTTCCAATGTGTTATAACAGGGTTAGTCATAAACTGACTAGAGAGCTGACTGCAAAAGTTATGTCTGGCCTGGTACAAATCACGGCGTACAGAAGAGATCCTATAATAGAATGGTAAGGATACTCACGCATATGTTGCTTCTCATGAATCGTTTGGGGACACTGGTCCTTTGACAATTTGAGTCTTGGTTCCATTGGTGAGAGAGCTAACTTGCAATTCATCAGATTATATCTAACTAACATGTTGTAGATGTACCTCTATTGTGTAATGTAAATCAACTTCTGCTTTTTGTCTCTGTGGATTTGTATACCAAGGCAAAAATGAGCTTCACCCAGATTGGTCATGTCGAATTCAGAAGATAGCATTGTCTTGGCTTCTTTTATCAGATCGGTACTGTTGCTGAAAGACAATGTATCATCCACGTATAAAGTGATAATGATAAAAGACTGATGCACTGCTTTGAAGTAAATGTTTGAATCTGAAGAGCTAGGTGTGTAGCTATAATCAATAAGGAAAGTATTGATCCTTTGAAACCATGCTTGAGTAGATTGCTTCAAGCCATAAAGTGCCTTATGGAGTTTACACACATGATTGTGTTTACCCTCGATAATATAACCTTCGAGTTGCACCATGTAAATGTCTTCTTTGATAACTCCATTGAGATATGTTGTCTGTACATCCATTTAATGTATTTCCAAATCTACTGCAGCGGCAAATGATAGCAAAAGTTGAATAGAAGAATGCTTGACTACTAGACTGAAGGTCTTAGTGTAATCGACGTTGTATACCTGAGAAAATCCTCTGGCTACAAGTCGTGTCTTTCTCATGTTGATGCTTCCATTTGCGTTGTACTTGACTTTGAAAATCCATTTGCAATCAAGTATGTTTTTGCTAGCATGTAGTTCGACAATTGTCCATGTTTGGTTCTTGATAAGAGATGAATACTCTTTATCCATAGCTTCTTTCCAGAGATCTAAACAAGGCTGATTGAGTGCCTCTTGGATAGAGGTCGGTTCTTGAACAAGATAATCTACAAACACGTCGATATACCTTTCAGATGGTCTATTAGTCCTTGATGATCTTCTGGGTAATACAAGAAGTTGATCATTTCCATCATACTGTAGTTGCTGATTTGCAACATCATCTTCTGATCCGCCATTGATTTGTTGTTCGTCAAAAGTAGAAGAGCTTGGACCTTCAATGGGAATAGTCAACTGAGGAACTGGAAAGTTCAATGCATCAGGAGAATCTGAAAGGTCGGCTACATGGGGACTGCCCTTTCCTTTGAGGTCTTGAAATTGATCTTCGATGAAGATGACATCCCGGCTAGTGAATATCTTCGACTCAATGGGATCGAACAACTTGTAGGCTTGATCTGAAGTAGTGCAGATCTAGGTAGACCTTCACTTGGCAATTTTTATAGTGGTATTAGACGAAGGCTTTGCATCGGTCAGAGTATAGTCTAGATCAAGAACCACGGATTGTCTGGACATGTTCATAACATATGCATAATTCAAGTGTCCTAAGCGATGATGCCATAGTAATGCTTTATTGACTAGAACAAAGGTTTTCAAGGCTTGACTAGACTCAGAATAACAATGTGCCAATCTATATAAGTAACCCTACCTCTTGCCAAGTACAAGGATCTTATTACTCCTATCAACAATTATGCATTGATCAGATTCAAATTCTACCTTATGACCTAAATCTATAATTCTACTCACTGATAACAGATTTGTAGAGAATTTAGGAACATATAAGACCTTTGATAGTAATTTGAATTGATCATGCTGGAATCGCAATTTTACAGTACCTTCACCTTCAATAGTGTGAGTACTATTGTCACCAAGATGATCAAATTTCTTCATGATGTAAGACGTGTAGGAGTTGAAGATCTCACGTTGATTGGTCATATGTTGTGTTGCTCCAGAATCCAGAAACCATGAATCATCCAAAAATGTGCTTTGATCTTTGACCATGAATGCGCCTTCGTCCACTTCGACATGGGGAGATGATGAAACTGTGTTTGCTTGTTGATCAAGTTGTTTGGCTGCGTTCTTTGCTTGGAGAATTTGACAATCCTTGATCTCATGGTTGTTGCGCTTGCAATACCTGTAAAACATCTTCTTCTTCAATTGTGGATCTGATGATTGTGCTTGCTTTTGAGTCTATTTATGATTCATTGCAGCTTTTTGGAGCCTTTCTGCTTCTGTCACTTAGAGCCTTTGTTGACATATAGAGCCTGAGAGGAGGAAGTATACGAAGTGTCTTGACTTCTCCTATTGTCTTCTTGCAGCAACATAGTGATAACTCTAGTAAGAGTTAAATCTGAGTGTGTCGATATGATCATCACCTAGTTCTCATATGTAGAGGGCAAGCATGAAAGCAATGTTATAATTGCATCTTGATCGTCTATGACTGATCTGATAGCGGCCATTTCTTGCAAAAGATTCTTTAACTGGTTAATGTGGCTCTGAAGAGAATCACCAGTAGACATTTTGAATGTGAAAAATTTTCTTCATAGATGTAACTCAGTAGTTACGTCCCTCATGTCATATAGTGAGTTCAGGATGTCCCAAACGTCTCTTGACGTTTTAGCTTCAACTATGTGTCCAAACTGTGTATCTAATATACTGAGGATAATAAGCGCGAAAGCTTTACCGTCCTTCGATTTCCATTTTGAGTCGTCGTCTTCAGGTTTTACTTCTATACCTGTAACAACATCCCATAATTTGTTGGCGATTAGCAAGGTCTTCATCTTAAATTTCCACAAATGATAATTGGATTCATTCAACTTGTCTGCAATGAGACCGGCTTTACTTTGAGAATCCATCTCGAACTTAGTCTGTCAATTGTATCGATGATGCTAAGATGCAATAATGCCAACAATAGGAAATCAATTCTCTAATACTGAAAGGTTGAAAAAGACTAAAGAGTATGACTATCAATTTGATATCGCGAAAGGTATCAAGTGTTAGAGATTTCGGTCTGATATCATGTAGGTATTAATTAAAAAAGTAGCAAAATTGCTTTGATACCATGTCGGAAAGTGGTGTGCAAAAGATAGGTCTAACTCAAAAAGAAACGAACTCGAAAAGAAACGAATGAAAATAATTTGAGTGTCTAGAAAGAAAAAAACTTTTTGTGTATGGCGAAATAAACTATCTTTCTCTTTCACAATGCATGACTACGCCTATCAATTTCAAACAAAACAATAGTAATAGAAATCACGTTTGATCTTATAGTAACTAACTTTGGAATCATCAGTACTACAGTGATTACGTAGCCAAACAATAAAGCATTAAAAATTATTAGACAAATAATTTGTTGCAAATTATTCGCGAATTACAAGACAAATAATTAGTCGCGAAGAACTACAGAAACACATACATTCTGAGACGAAGCTGAACGCAATAATGGATAGTATTGATTCAGTATGAAAAACATAATAGAAGTAAATGAGTACAATAAGTTGCGGATCGAAGCCGCATACTCTATGCTATCTCTGAGCAGCTAAAATGAAAGTCTGAATTAATGCGCAATGCTGATAAGCAATGGCGCAATAGCAATCTCTAAAACAACTCTAAGAAGTGAGCTAGAATGCTCAGGAGTGTTCAAGTTCTCAAGCTTGAGAAGAGAGAGCTAACTATTCAAATGCTTGCTGATAACTTCTGATTTGATAATGAAAATGTATGAATATGAACAACTATTTATACTAAGAAATTAGGCCGTCAATTGCGACCACCAGTTGGCTGGTGATCCGCTGGCATCCACCCGGTTCCTTGTCATTGATTGCTGATAAGCGGTGAAATTGGCCGTAAACATTCTGTCTGCATAGATGAACCAAAATTGTAGCTCTATAGAAATGAACTAAAACAGCCACAAGCGATAGTGTCGCCATTTTGCAAAAAATGTGACAAACTCGAAGGTGCCCTTAAATCTCATTTAGAGTTGTCCCACACTTTGCCAGCGTCATTTCCTTAACATTTGAGGCTCTTCAAAAAAGCAAAAAATGCGACACTGTGATTTTACACGAGATTCTTGACATGAGAAAAAGAAGACATTGCATTTTTACACTAGATTCCTGATAGGCGAAAAAGGCAACACTGTTGTCAACTCTGTGTATTTCTGCAGACTGTGTAAAAACACTTGTTATTATGTAGACTGTATAGAAACATGGGAAAATCCACAAAACTAGATAAACAATGGATGAAGATTAAAACCGATCAGTCGATTAGTAAGAAGGAGAATAATCCAACACTTGGAAATTGGCTCTCGTATTAGGTTCAGCCTAACATCTTAAGTTTGTCCATAAATTATAGTGATGGAATTAATAAAAACTAAAGTTTGTTTTCACTAAGCTTACTAAAGAATTTCATGAAGGAAAATGCAACAGACTTTCAAATATAGCTATAGACATACACATATCATTTTGAAAGGCAAGGGTGCCTGTTAAAATGCAAGAAATTTTGGTAGTCGTCTACATGATTGAAATAATGTCATTCACACTTAAGCTTTGAATAGTCAAGTTAAAGGACTCTATTTTAGAGAGTGAGAATATTTTTGGCAAGGAAAAGATGATAATTAAAAATCTCGACACCATATGACAAACAAAGAATGAATTTTATACTTTTGGAAATACATATGAGTTCCAAGATTGATCTATGTCAAGAAGGGATGAGTCCCATCTACACTTAGGTGAATCATTGTTTCATTTTAAGTAAGTTATTTTAATGATTGGTGTTCTGCATTTAGGGAACCCTTTTATGAGGACCCTTAACTTCACGGGTTTTCTCTCTCTCTCTCTCTCTCTCTCTCTCTCTCTCTCTCTCTCTCTCTCTCTCTCTCTCTCTCTCTCTCTCTCTCTCTCTCTCTCTCTCTCTCTCTCTCTCTCTCTCTCTCTCTCTCTCTCTCTCTCTCGCAAGGCAAAGTGTTGTACATACCATGAATTCTTGAGGAGGCTGAAAAGTAGAAGGGAGACAAATGTGGTTGCGGGAAAGGCTGAATCTCTCATTGTGTTGGCATAAAGGCTTCCCAACCAACATCAACGTCATCTTCTCCAAGCCCCAACTTATTTTATTGCAAAGGCAAGCAATGGTTGTGAATTCAAACCTTGGAGGCATCACCAACTCTTGAATTGCATACATAAATTGGCCTACCATTAAAAAACTAGCTTTTGCATATTTCTCAAAGCCATCATGAGAGGATGGAAGGACTACAATAAGGAAGAAGGGAAAAGATTATTCTATGAAGCTACAAAGAAGACAAGGTATAATTTTGTAAGTTGCATCTAGCTTTGTCCTGAATGGAAGTCTTATGGAGCTACTCTGAAGTTAGTTCCCCCATTACTTATAGTTTATATTGTTTACACTAACTTTGCAAGTGGGTTATAAATTTTAATTTAGGCTACTTTTTAGTTAATAGTGTGCTAAAAATTGGGTTGTTGAAGTGTAATTTGGGTTCCTCCCTAAGATAGGTGGATTCATAACCGATTAAGATTTCAAAAGTGGCCATAATATCAAAAACTCATAGAAGTGGTTAGTAATGTCATTGAAATCAAACAATGTTGCCGGTACATTTAAAATAATAATTAATTGATTGTTGCAAAACTATATATGAATTTGAGAATAATATTTTCATGATGTCAACATTTATAACTAGAAATGGAGGAAACTTTGGATAAGATGTTGTCTAGATTTGCAATTGTGGATTTGTGGTTGAATTTTGAGACATGAAAAAACAAAATGTTTCTATTACCAAAGCTTTGCTAGCTTTCAGCCCTCAGTCTAACGAAAAGACACAAAGCGAAAATGTTCGCGATGTGTGGGTCTATCATACAGCGCTTGAAATCAAGAGGATCAATAGATGATACTGTAGCTATCACGCACATATCACTCTTATCTTTGTTTGATCTTGAATGAATTATTGTCTGCTATCGCTTGTGTATCTCATTCACCTGTTTTATCAATTTCGCACATTGGTTCAATTTTTGTTGAATGCTGTATTAATCTAAAACATAGAACAAAAATGTCTGTCTACTTTCTGGAGGATTGTAGTAATGATATATCCGGTAGTGACCAACAATCATATCTGAAGTCCATCCGAATTCATTTTGTTCACGATTAATTTAATTTTGCTTTAGCAATGTTAATATCAGAGCTCGTTCAAATTTTGTTTCGTTTCGTTTCTTTTCATCCAGTTTCGTTTCGTTTCGTTGCAGAGCCTGATTGATATTTGCAATTTGCGTTCCACATTCTATTCGCATCAGCGGTATCAGAGCCCACATGTCATAGTCTGACATAGCCCGGAAGCTATCTGATCCAGAAGGCTAAGCATTCAAACAAAGAACCATCAACAAGTGAGAACACAATTCACAGCAATGGCTTCAATAAGCAGCATACAATCCAAGATCTGTACAATCCTCGATTCATCAGGATCTAACTTCCTAGCATAGAAGGTTAAGACCTTGCTGATATTAAAGGGAGAAGGATTATTCCCATGGGTAGATGGCACCGAGGAGATGCCTACGACAACAGGCAAGGAGCTACACGAATGGAGGGAGAAGAATGACAAGGCAGTAGCCTTGTTATCATCATCCATCGAGGATAGCCTGACTCTTGACCTGGCTACACTCTCTAAGGCAAAAGAGATGTGGGATACTCTACTCACAAGATTTCAGACGAAATCACGCAGTCAAATAATGATGCTTGAAGATCAGTTGACAAACCTACAATAGGACGACAAAGACCTCACTTCTTTTATTAGGAAGATGAAGGATCTATTCCTTTCACTACACAATTCTGGAGTAGAAGATGCAGTGTCAGCAGAGAAGCAACTTACATATCTATTGAGAGCCTTGCCAAGATTCTTCCAAACAACCAAAACGTTGCTAGCAAAAGATCCTACAATGACACTTGAAAAGGTTGTTGTTGAGATTTGAGAAGAAGTCGAAGTTCGAGAGCACCTTGATCACAAGGATGCTTCTAACCAAGCTCTCTACAACAACAAGAAAAAATCAAAGAAGCAATTCAAGCCTAAGAGGGAGTCAGATCAAAGCAGGATCGAGATCAGCAAGTAGAAGGAGCCAACAAAGGTAAGTGGAAGAACAAAGGAAGGTCAAAATAGCAGAGTGGAGACAAGACATGCATGAGATGCAAACGCGAAGGACATACTGTCGATTCATGTTGGCTTAATCTGAAAATTGAGTGTATCCACTGTCACAAGAAGGGTCATGCAGCCATGGACTGCCGTCAAAACCCAAGAAACAAGTCAGCTCAAAGTAGATAGGAGAACAATAATAGTTTATCCTATGTCGAGGAGCCAGAGAGCTCAAAGATGGGCGAAGAAAGATCGAATCATGGAAATTCGACCACCTACATCTATGCAAACATGTGTGTGTGAAGAATTGAAAAAGATTATCTATGTTATATATAGGGGTCTTATGTTTTTTACATCAAGCATCTAGGATAGAGTAAGAGGCTAAACATGTGCCAATTAGAGTGTAGACAAGTGTAAAGCTTTTATTTGATGAATTCCAAGAGGTCCAATAGGATTTAGAGGTGGAACCTTGTGAGGTCCAATAGGAAATTGAGGTGTGCTTGAATATAGTCCAATAGAATTAAGAGGTGCATGGATCAATGGTCCAATAGGATCAAGAGGTGACAAAGTATGGTCCAATCATAGTTAAGCATAGTGGTAGCTCGTGGATCTACTAGTATCATTGTACTCCTCATTTTGGATCTAATTGATTTGGTGATTTCATGGATTTTGTGAGTTATTGGATTTCTAGCTGTCTCTCTCTACTCGAGAGCTCAAGATGCTTTTTCTCTCTCTACTTGAGGAGAGCAGCTTTTTTTTACTTAGATTATTTTTTGAATACTTCCCACACGTGTGAGTGAGAGTTGGAAGTGATTGAATGCATGTAGTACTGTGTTTTTGCCATAGATTCAAGGATAGATCTTGAATCTCAATCTAGTCTTGATCTTGGTGCATCTACACACCTTAGGAGATCACAAGTACATATAGTGGACAGTCCACACATGTGAAATTCAACATGGTATTAGAGCCTACCTAAGGTTGCCATGCATTTTGATCCATCTAAGTGAAAAAAATTTCATCAATCTTGAGCTAGAAGTTGTCAAGGCCCATTTTTCTAGCCATCTTGTTCAATCTTGGATCAAAAGAGATCAAAAGGACATTGATTGGGTCTGACCTGGTACTGTATGGAATCAAGTGCTCAGACACGTGTGAGGAACATCCAATTTCAATTTGGAAGTTCTCTCTCATGCTTGATCCATTTATCTTGTTTGATAGCTTATTTTGAAGCTATTTTTGTCTAGTTTTTGATGCAATCAGTTTCATTCCATTTGGTTGAGCCAATCAGAAGTTATAAGCTTTTGAAGAGGGTTAGGTAGGGCACCTAGACCTGGGTGGACACATTTGGTTTGGTCAAGAGATTTTGAAGAGGGTTAGGTAGGGCACCTAGACCTGGGTGGGCACCTTTGGTTTGGTCAAGAGATTGCTTGGTTGATCCAAAATCACAGTTGTATGCTTGCCAATCTCATCTATATGTGATCTAGGCACTGTTTTGAGATCTTAGCCATTTTGTTTCATGCAATATCATTGTATTTGAGTCAAATTTGGTTTCTTAGAGTACTTCACACGTGTTAAGAGTGTTTGATCCTAACTTTGCCTATACTCCATCATTTGATGTGAAATAGATCTTGTTTTAGAGAGATTTGTGTAGCTAGTGAGAATCAATTCACAAATAGTTGCAAGATCTTTCATAGGAGGAAATAGTACTCTATTATTGGATCCTATTGAGAGTGTGTAGCAACATTTATTGTTTATCATTTGAGTTTTCTTCACTTCAAATGTCTTCAATGGGTTCATCCTTGTTGGAACCAAGTGAAAGATTGACCACTTCAAACTATTCAATTTGGAAAATGAGGATGGAGTCCATCTTGATCCTTCAAGACGTGATGGACATAGTTCTTGGCCTTGAAGAAGAACCACAAGTTCTTCAAGAGGTTCAAAAATACAAAAAGAGAGCTGGGATGGCTCTCCACTACATTAAGATGAATGTCTCTAATGAGATATTGAGGGAGATAGGTACTTGTACAACAGCCAAAGAAGCTTGGGATTGTCTCAAGACTATCTATGAGGCTAAGAATACCTCTAGGATTCTCACTCTTAGGAATCAAATCTTTCAAAGTAGCCAAAAGAGTGATGAGAGTGCATCTAGTTATGTTTTGAGAGTAAAAGATATTCATAGAGAACTTGCTTGTATTGGTGATTCCATCAATCAAAATGAGCTAGTTCAAGTCATTCTCAATGGCTTGAGAAGTGAATTTGATAACCTTGTCCAATCCTATGCCATTAAGGAGGAGCTACCAAGTTTTGAGGATCTCCAAAGTGTGCTACTTTCGGAAGAATCAAGACAAGAGTACAAGCTCTTGAGGATGGACAAGCTTTCTCTCACTCATAATGATGGCAAAGCTCTCTTTGCCAAGGATAAGCACAAAGGGAGGAGCAAGAACCAACATCAACAATCCTCAAGCAAGGACAAAGTCAAATCCAAAGACAAAGATGAGGAGGAAGATGATTCCTCTAATGCTTCATCATCCAAGCTCAAGAACAAGAAGATCAAGTGCTTTTATTGTGGCAAGAAAGGTCATTATGCCACCAATTGCTTCAAGAAGAAGAATCAACTCAAGCAAGCCAACATTACCAATGAGAAGGAAGACACTATTGCAAGTGATGGAGAGGGATTTCTTATGGTCTCTAGTTTCTCATCTACTCCTTTCAAGAAGGACGGCCTATGGTATATTGATAGTGGAGCCTCTTCACATATGTGTAGCTCCAAGGACTCTTTATCTTCTATTGCACCTTATGATGGAGTCAAGAAATCAATATACATTGCAAATGATTTTGAATGTCCTATTGAAGGCATAGGGAACATTCCCTTGAAGCTTGCATCCTCTAAAGTTCTTTCTCTCTCTAAAGTTCTTTATGTACCTAAGCTTACCAAGAATCTTATTAGTGTTGGCCAATTGCTTGATAATGGCCTTGATGTAAAATTCAATGTTGATACTTGCACTATCAAGAAGAATGATGAGATACTTGCATTAGGATCTAGATTTGGTGGCATCTATAAACTAGATCCAAATGAGTATGTGAATGCTTGTAATGTTGCTCTTGTGAACAAGCTCTCTATGGAGGAATTATGGCATAGGAGGTTGGGACATCCCAACTACAAATCCATGCTCTCTATGATCAAAGAAGCCAAAGCTATTGGCTTGCCAAAGTCACTCTCCAAGAAGATCAAGCCTTGTGAGGCTTGTGCTATTGCTAAATCTCACAAAAAGCCTTTTACAAGATCTTCTATCAAAAGCCAGCATCCTTTGGAGTTAATCCACTCGAATGTGCATTTCTCATCAACTACAAGCAAGGGAGGAGCCACTTGTTTTGTTACTTTCATTGATGATTACACAAGATTCACTTGGATATATCTTCTTGCTTCTAAATCTATGGTGTTTGATCATTTCCTTATTTTCAAAGCTTATGTACATAAGCAATTCTCATTCAAGATTAAAGCTCTTAGAAGTGATGGAGGTGGTGAATATATCTCCAATCAATTTCAAGATTTTTGTGAGCTTGAAGGCATTAAAAGAGAGTTCTCTTGTGCCTACTCTCCATCTCAAAATGGAGTGGCCGAGAGAAAGAATAGATCTCTTTGTGAATGTGCAAAATCTATGAGAATTGAGGCATCTTTGCCCAAAGATTTCTGGGGAGAAGCCATTAATTGTGCAAATTATCTTTGCAATAGGCTCTCACATATAGCTCTTGGAGGAAAGTCACCATATGAAATCTTATTTTTGAAGAAGCCTAAGATTGATCACCTTAGAGTTTTTGGATGCTTATGCTTTGTCCATATTCCCTTGGAAACAAGGAAGAAGGAAGATCCTAGTGCATGTAAAGGGATCATGGTTGGATACTCATCCACCAAGAAGGCCTATAGAGTCTTTATACTCTCTACTTCTCAAGTTATTGAAAGTAGAGATGTTGTCTTTCATGAAGATCAACACTCATCTTTTGAAGAGGCCGAGATCAAGAAATCTATGGATGCATCATCAATTATTGATTTTGAAAACAATCATGATGTGATGGGGTCGAGATTTGAAGAAGACTCTCCTTGGATTTTCTCACCAAGAAGATCCATAAGAGATAGATCCAAGCCTAAGAGGCTCTCATATGTTGACAAAGGCAAACAAGTGGATCTTGATTCCACTAATTATGTTTTTAATGTCTCTCATGAAGAGCCAAAGAATGTACAAGAGGCACTCAATACCAAGGAGTGGTATGATGCCATGAAGCAAGAGTATGATGCATTGATCACCAACAATACTTGGGAGCTTGTGGATCCTCCATCCAACAAGCATGTGATTGGTTGCAAGTGGGTATTTCGAATCAAGTTCAATCATGATGGCACCATCAACAAGCATAAAGCAAGATTATGTGCCAAAGGATTTGCTCAAATCCATGGTCTTGATTATGAGGAGACCTTTGCACCCATTGCAAAGATGGTGACAATAAGAACTCTTATTTCTCTTGCTTGTTTTTTCAAGTGGAAGGTGTTTCAATTAGATGTATCCAATGCTTTTCTGAATGGTTATCTTGAGGAGGAGATATATATGGAACAACCTCAAGGATTCATCAAGGATGAGTCCAAAGTGTGCTTGCTCTTCAAAAGTCTTTATGGACTCAAGCAAGCACCAAGATCATGGTATTCAAGACTTAATTCTTTTCTTATCTCACTAGGATTTACTCTTAGTGACTATGATCCTTCCATGTATCTAAAGTTTGTTGATAGCAATATTGTCATTCTTCTAATTTATGTTGATGACATTATTCTTTGTGGAAGTTGTATCAAGCTAGTTGATGAAACCAAGCTAGCACTTGGATGTGAGTTTAAAATGCAAGATCTAGGAGAGATGCATTACATCCTAGGCCTAGAAATTGATTTTTATGAAAATTATGTCTTTATATGCCAATCTAGATATGCTCACTCTATGTTGAAAAAATTCCATATGGAAAATTCTAAGAGCATAGATACTCCAATGGAGCAAATTGTAAAAGATCCTAATAAAGGTGATGAAAGATCCTTTGAGGACATCACACTTTTTAGGAGTCTTGTAGGCTCCTTGATTTGGCTTACCATTACTAGGCCCGATCTAAATTTTTGTGTGCACAAATTGAGTCAATTTATGCAAGATCCTAAGATCCATCATTGGAAGATGGCCAAGAGGATTCTAATATATGTATCTTCATCTTGTGATTATGGTCTACTCTATAAAAGTGAAGATCTATCCATTATTGGCTACTCGGATTCGGACTTTGCAAGTGACAAGATGGATCAAAAGTCTATTAGTGCATACACTATCTTTCTTGGAGGCAATCTAATATCTTGGCTTTCCAAAAAGCAAGATACTATATCTCTCTCTTCATGTGAGGCCGAGTACAAAGCACTCACTACAACTACCAAAGAAGTGCTTTGGATCAAGAGGTTATTAATGGAGCTAAAGTGCATCAAGGAGGATGATCTACCAATGATCAAGTGTGATAACATCTCGGCCCAAGATCTTGCCAATAATCCCATATTTCATGCAGGAAGCAAGCACATAGAAGTGGCACACCATTTTGTGAGAGAAAATCTTATTGGAGGAGAAATCTATTTGGAGCATGTCAACTCGTCCTCTTGTATTGCCGATCTACTCACCAAGCCTTTGAGCAAAAGTGCTTTCATCAAGCATAGATCTATTCTTGGAGTTATATCAAGATCAATGCTCAAATCTTCATAGATAATTTTTTAGGAGGAGTGTGAAGAATTGAAAAAGATTATCTATGTTAGATATAGGGGTCTTATGTTTTTTACATCAAGCATCTAGGTGTAGGATGTTGATAGGAATAAATTTGGCATAGATGGCAAATTATGCATTTCCACTTGTAATGCCACTATTGAGCCAAAATAGAGTAAGAGGCTAAACACGTGCCAATTAGAGTGTAGACAAGTGTAAAGCTTTTGTTTGATGAATTCCAAGAGGTCCAATAGGATTTAGAGGTGGAACCTTGTGAGGTCCAATAGAAAATTGAGGTGTGCTTGAATATAGTCCAATAGAATTAAGAGGTGCATGGATCAATGGTCCAATAGGATCAAGAGGTGACAAAGTATGGTCCAATCATAGTTAAGCATAGTGGTAGCTCGTGGATCTACTAGTATCATTGTACTCCTCATTTTGGATCTAATTGATTTGGTGATTTCATGGATTTTGTGAGTTATTGGATTTCTAGCTTTCTCTCTCTACTCGAGAGCTCATGATGCTTTTTCTCTCTCTACCCAAGGAGAGCAGCTTGTTTTTACTTAGATTATTTTTTGAATACTTCCCACACATGTGAGTGAGAGTTGGAAGTGATTGAATGCATGTAGTAGTGTGTTTTTGCCATAGATTCAAAGATAGATCTTGAATCTCAATCTAGTCTTGATCTTGGTGCATCTACACACCTTAGGAGATCACAAGTACATGTAGTGGACAGTCCACACATGTGAAATTCAACAGTGTGCAGTGTCAACACTTGACACACAGGAGGTAATCCTTGATTCAGGAGCTACCTTGCACTTCGTTACATCAAGACGGATCATGTTTGATTTCTGAAGTGCAGATTTATCAAGATTTATCGTTCTTGGAGATGGATCAAAGCATCAAGTGAATGGTACTAATTCACTATGGCTCAACACAAACGATAGAGACAGACGACTTGAAGATGTTCTATTTGTGTCTACGTTGCAGCAAGACTTGCTATCAGTGGCAAGAATAGCTGATGCATGGATGCATGTAACGTTCTCAGACGAAGCATGCGACGTTGTTGATGCAAGTACTAGTACACTAATCACTCAAGGTAGAAGAAAAGACAACCTTATCACTTGAAGGTATGTCTACCTGCAGATCAAGTGCATCAGACTCATGATGATTCGCCAGATACTCTATGGCATAGGAGACTATGCCATATGAATTCAATGGCATTATATCAAGCAAGCCATCACGAAGCAATCACAGGGGTGAGCATCTCGAATGCAACTAGTTTGATGACCTGTGATGCATGTCTGAAGGGTAATATGTCACGTACTCCTTTTGTCAAAGACTCCTATAGAACTACAAAGATTTTGGAGCTTGTACAATCTGACATCTGTGGACATTTCAACATGATCTCAATAGGAGGCTCAAAGTATTATATAACTTTGATTGATGATTATAGTAAGTTTGCCAGAGTCTACTTTATTCATAATAAATCAGAAGCACTTGACAAGTTCATAGAGTCTGTGAATTGGGTAGAAAGATGCATCGGTATTAAAGTGAAGCAAATCAGAACAGACCGGGGTAGAGAGTACATCTCGAATCGATTCACTGACTTCTGCAATGATCGTGGTATCATTCATAGAAGAACTGCATCTTACACACCGCAACACAACGGTGTTGCAGAAAGAAAGAACAGGACTTCAATGGAAGATGCTAGGTGCATAATGGCCTATTCAAAGACTCCAAGAGTGCTGTGGGCTGAAGCAGTAGCTACAGCTGCTTACGTTCAGAACAAGACAAGAAAGTCTGGTGTTCCTCACACGACACCACACAAATTATGATGGGGTAGAAAATCCAATCTGGCTCACATCCGTATCTTTAGCTGTGTAGCTTATGTCCATGTTTTTGATAAGCTTCGAAAGAAGCTTGATGAAAAAGCAGAACAGGGATATCTTGTAGGATATGACAATCATTCGTCATACTACAGAGTCTACATGCCAGAGACAAACACAGTGAAGACAGTCAAAGATGTCAAATTTGATGAGAGCAGAATGATGGTCAACGATGATCCTGTCAATTATGAAGTCCTTGGTAGACAATACTATGATCTACCAACTGAGACAGAGGGATCAGAGGACAAACACTCAGAAGAAGATGTTCGAGTTGAACCTCATTTGAGTGACGAATCAGATGGAGAAAGATTTGCAAGCCAGCCTACTGCTATAGAACTTGTGAACCGAAATGGTTTCAAACCTAGTAGAGCTGATAAAGGCAAGAGCATTGCAGTTCCTGAAGGATCTCCTAGAGGATCGACAAGAGAATGAAGAGCACCAGCAAGATTTGTGCCAGGCAGCTCAGCTTCTACATCAGAAGAGTTTTGTGGATTCAGTGCCAAACCACAAACATTCGAGGAAGCAATTGAATGTCCAGAGAAGGACAAATGGTTCCAAGCCATGAATGAGGAGATGGAATGCATGAGGAAGAATCAGGTATGGACGTTGTAGCCATTACCAGATAAGCGATAAACTGTAAAATGCAAGTGGATATACAAGCTGAAGTATGGGTTGAATGGAGATATTTATAAGTATAAAGCAAGACTTGTAGCGAAGGGGTTTTCTCAGAGATATGGTATTGACTATGCTGAGACCTTCTCTTTTGTCGTGAAACATTTGTTCCTAAGCTTATTATTTTCATATGCAGCTGCTTATGATCTCAGGATTCACATCGTGGACGAAAAGACAGCGTTCTTGCATGGTGAGCTAGACGAGGAAGTCTACATGGATCAACCTCCAAGCTACATTTTGAACTCACTTCCTACTTATGCATGCAGAATGCATAGGAGTATCTACGGTCTGAAGTAGTCAGCGCAACAATGGTATAAGAAGAAAATTCAAGCCCTGAAATCCTTAGGATTCAAGCCATTAATGGCTGATTCCAATGTTTATGTAAGAATTACAGATGGGAAGATCATCATTGTAGTTGTGTATGTGTACGACACTTTGAAGTAAAGAGCTTCTTGATGAAGTGAAGTATGACATTTCGAGATTGCAGACCTGGGAGAAGCTAGATGTTATCTTGGCTTACAGATTGACAGGGACTATGAGGTAAGTTGTACCTTTATTAGTTTAGATATACCCAGAAAATCCTAGAAGATTTCGGGATGCAGAGTTGCAAAGGAGCAAATACTCTAATGCTTGCAAGAATAGTCCTGACGAATGAAGACTGTTCGAAGACTGAAGAAGAAAGCGAGTTGATGCAACTTATACCATACAAGAAGTTGATCGGATCAATGATGTACCTTGCAGATACATCACACACGTCCTGACATCGCTTATGTCGTGTTCAAGATGAGCCAATTTTCTCTCCCTCCTCTGTTCAAATCTATTTATAGGGTTCTTCTTTCCATACGTGAGCTCACTTTTTGGACAAGTGGTAGCTCTATTTCTCCCTTGGAATCCCTGTGGTTCTCTAAAGCGATCACCATCAATTCTAAACCTCTTGCACTGATTGAAACCAGACTCTATCGTAATCTCACCCGAAAGGGTCTTGCCTCCTAGGAATACATTATAAATTCCATTTACTCCCTCAGTCTTTCTCACCTCAGAATCGACCTTGGGCTCTCCTCTCGCGAATCCAACTTCATTTTCTATGCTTTTACTTATGGGGACCTTGGGCCTCTGTCCACTTCTCCCGCCTCAGATCGAGACAATAGTTGGCTCTACTGTTCTGTCTACACTGCTACCAAAGAGCCGAACTTTACTTTCTCCTAGTATAATTCCAAATGGAATATGTCTGATCCCCCCTGTCTCTAGAAAGCTAGATTTAGACGTACCCACAAAATTAGAACTGGCAAGCTCAGAATCTTCTTCAACTCTCTCTTCCTGTCCGTGCTCATTATAAAGGGGATGTAACGCATGTCTGTTCTAAATGCAAAATGTTAGATGAGGATGTGGTTCACCTTTTTTTCCACTGCTATGCTTCTCTCTGGAAATCAATGGCTAATTTATTTATTGCTCGCTTTCATACCAGAATGACATCACTTTTGATGATGTCAAGGCCAATACCTTTTGGCAATGCATTAGAATAATTACTCTTTGGAACATTTGGCTTGAAAGGAACAACAAGGAATTTGGGAATGGCGATTTTGTCATCTCCCCCCTACTTCTTTTCAAGGAGGCTGAAAAACTCTTGCTTCTCTGAGCTTTTTTATGTATTTATGTAAAAAGTCTCTAATCTATGGCTAATTTTCTTCAAGAGAAAAAAAAAATTAATCTTCACATTTCACTCTATAGGGACTTTGTGATGCTAATTGGATAGGTGATGTAAAACAATGTAGATATGTTTCTTGTCATGTTTTGTTGTACAAGTAGTGTCTCTTGGTTTTAAGTGCATGAATCACAACAATTAACTCCTTTTCTTGAGTTTTATAACGCAAGTAAGGCCCATAAAATTTCTTGTTCTCAAACGCTATTAGCATATCATTTTGTAAAAGAACTACTATTCGCATTTGAGGAGAAGTGGAACGCCTTGGGACGTGGCAATTTGAGGAGTAGTAACTGGGAAGAGGTGGCTGTAGAGGTTAATCTTCGGTGCGGCGTTGCGAGGACGGGGGATCAATGCAGGCACAAGATGGAAAAGCTGCGGCGGAAATACAGAGAGGAAAAGGCTTTGAAAGATCGGCTCATCTTCAGTCCTTCCAAGTGGAGATGGTTTGAAAGGTTTGAGCTCATGCTGGGGGATAAGCAAAAAGAGCCTGATGCACTTCTCGGTAATGGCATTGATTTACATGAACATTATGCATCTTGGAATATGCCTGAGGGTGTGGTATCTGTTCTCAAAAGACCACCACCTCTGCATGTTCAGCCTGGACCGCCGATGATTGTCACAGACTACATGCCTGCCAGAAATTTGAGAGATGATGGATCGTTTACTTCACCGGCTATTCCATACAATAGGCAGACTAGGCAGATTCCTTTCCTTTTTCTTATTTAGCTCTACATTTTAGTAGATTATTTGAAGTGCCACAATCTTAGCATATTCCTCAAGATGTTTATTGGGCCTTAAGCCTCATAAATTAGTCATTAAGGTAGAGTAACATAGGAAATTTGATGGGCATTTTTGCCTAGTCGGCCCCAATGTACTTTTTATATTATCTTATTGTTGCTAACTCTAAGTTACTTAGTTTAATTGGTAGCCTTCAGAGCTCTTTGGAGTTTAGACTAAAAGAAACTATACTTTGTAATTCTATTATCCAATGTGTTGAATGACTTGGTGGTTACTTCAAGGTGTATGATGCTCTTCTTTGAATGGTTGTGTAGTTCTTTGGTGGTTGTGCATTTGTGGTTGCAAGTGTGATTCTTGAATAGCAACCTTCAGTTGGGAACAGTCCTTGACACAGGGAAAGAAGTGTCAATGTGTGCATTAGTTGACTTTGAGGCTTCTAAGGCTCTCTCTAATGGGATGTTGTTGGGGTAAACATATGTAAGTGGGAGCTGCCTTTTTAGATGGAGGGATGTTGGTTGTAGTCAATAATTTATGACAAATAGAAAGCTAAGTTCTCAAGATGTCACCATTGTTCCACATGCATTCCAAGAGGGAATTGTGGGATGTTGTTGAGAAACCAAAACAAAAGAGAGGTGACCAGTCTTGCTTGTCCCTATCTTTTGTTTACTTAAAATGGCAAATACAAGAAGAAGTTCACGATCACTATTTTATGAGGTTGTTTTTCTTTCTCCTTGTTCTTTCTCTATTCCAATTTGCAAAGATAAATCTGCTTCCTATGTTTCTATGGTGGATTTGAGCACCCACTGCTATGCAGGTTGCCGAAGCTCTAGGCCATATATCTTTTTCTTAATACGTTTATTTGGTGGATTTGATTCATAAGGAATTAGCTTTGAGAAGAGCAATTTGACATGGTTTCCCCTATATCATTTCTAGTACCTATCCTCTTCTCCTACTACTTCCACTTTGTTTAGTTTAACATTGTTACGACATTGTAGTTTTGCATTTACAAAGTCCATAATATCATGCAAAGAAAGTAAACCTCATGTATTGATAGGCTACATACTTATATTTGTCGCTTTGGTAAAATCCATGATTTTTTTATCAACAACATAAAAAAAATATGACCATTATAAAAGTGTATTCTCAATTTTGAAAGCAACATGTTGGCAAATTATGAATTTTCAAGTCATAAAAATCTTCAAAGGTTGAAGATAATTAATAAAAAGTGTAAAAAAGTTAGACATATGAAATCAAGTCAATCGATCATCTAAAATGCTTTGCCAATCTTTTATGTATTGGGAAAAGTTTTTTGAGTGACCTTCACTAAGGGCCCTAGTAAGGATGTTTAGAGGCCCTCTTGCGAGGTGAGGGGAATGGGTTGAGAGTGTCAACTTGAGCCCCGCCCTCAGCCCATTCACCTCAACTACGTGATAAAGGGCCACAGAAAAAGCCCTTTTTCCACACATATATATTAGTTTTGAATTTTTTTGCCATTTTGCCCTTGACTCATTCAACTCACGTGGGCAAAAGGGTTGCAAGAAACAAGTTCCAAGATCACATAATGCCAATTTGAAAGTTTTATTTAAAGATTTCCTTTTGACGAATGTGCTCGGCAAAAGGCTTGTCCAAAATTTTGCTTCATATTGTGCCAAAACAAGTATTGATGAAAATCAAATGTGATTGGGACTTTGGAGCCTTATGCATCTTGTAGAGATTGTCCCATTGATTTGACTGTGACCAATTGACATTCATGAAAAAGTCAAGTCCATTCTTTAATATATGAAAAAAAGTTATATATGAGCATTGCTAAGATCCCTTAAACTAAATTATTTTGTATCACTGACCTAGTGTATATGTGAAGAGGTTTGAATTTTGCAAAAACAATCGAGTCCATTAGCAAGCCATCAATATTTTCATCAAAGTTTGAGGGTGCTTTGACCTTAATAAAAGTTTATCAAGATCACACTTGCCATTTTGAGTAATATTGATTATCCTTTAAATTAAAAAAATGGATTTTCCCACATCTTGGTGTAAAAAAAGCGCAGCCTTATGGCCTCACCACATTTTATTACACACCATGGTCCCAAGTTCAAGCCCCCCTTTGAAAACCAAGATACTTCTTTTATGCTTCTTGGTTTCCAAGGGGAGGCTCTAACCTTGGGTCAAAGAAACTTTGGTTGTCTAGGTAACCAACTAAGCCAACCCGCTTGGGTAGATACTTCTTTTATGACAATATCCTCGATATAAAGGTTACTCGGAAAACAATTCCCCCTACGTAAGAAATGAGGAGCGTCATGTAATGGAATTTGTGGGGCAAGATAATTTATGGGAAAAACATGTTAAATGCACCTCTCGGGTGTTGGAAGGTGCACGCAATTTTTTTAACCTTTTTTAACACGCACCTTCCACCTAGAAGGTGAGTGTAAAAAAGAAATTCCAACAAAAAGAGAAAAAAAAAATTCTAGTTGAGGATGACACCTCGTTGGGCGTTTTGATCAGGGAAGGGTGTTCACATTCCGGGGGCTCGCTCCCGTCCATCCTAGGCGAAATGCACCTTCCATCTAGAAGGTGAGTGTAAAAAAGAAATTTCAACAAAAAAAGAGAAAAAAAAAATTATGCTGAGAATGACACCTCGTTGGGCGTTTTGATCGGGGAAGGGAGTTCACATTCCGGGTCCCGCCTAGGCTCCCTCCCGCCCATCCTAGGCGAAAAGCCCTTGGGAGGGTGTCCTTCCCAGCCTATCCCCCAAAAAGGTAGCAAGTATACAATAATTACCCATAGGCATAAGGCCATATACAAGGATAGTTATATCAAAAAAATGAAACAAGTTAATAAGAATTTATTGAAGAACTGGGTAATTTTAAGGGAAGAATTTTCGAAGGATGTCCGATGGATCGTGCGTGAAAACACTTACCAATAGCAATCACCATAGCCATAGCCATAGCTTGATCGTAGATTGAGCCAGATGGCTTACCACTGCCATGATCTTTAAAGCTCAGAACCTGGATGCTTTGAAATTTTCAAGGCTATTTCAACTTGGTGACAAAAGCTTTTCTGCTTTCCGATGCAAGCAAGCTGCATATGACGCGTTTTGGCTGACTATCCAGTCATCAGGGTCGGCTTCTCATTTATCGGCATATCTGATGTCCAGTCATCAGATCTGATATCCAGTCATCAGCCTCGGCTTATCTTTTATCGGGAATCTGATATCCGGTCTTCGGCTACGTATCCGCCTTACCGTAAGAGATTCCAGTAATTGGTTCTCATGCCACCGCCAGTATAGAAACGTCCACAGCTTGTGATGCTTCAAATTGACGTTTGATTCGGGTTTTCTTTTTCGTCCTGTGACGAGTTCCACCTGTATGGAATCTGGATGTGTGAACCGGTGCCTTGTATAAATAGGCATTGCTTGAGCGCTGCTCATTGCAGGAATTGTTCAGCAACTTTAATTGGATACGTTTCAATCTTTGAGAATCCACATATAGATGCATTGCATTTGTTCTCAACACAAATATACGGTCGGACTCCATTTTTTGATTGAAACCGTTTTGAGTGCCTCAGGAAAAGCAAATTTGTGTGTGAACTAGGAGCATCTTGCATCAAGGTTTCTGGCAAATAATCGCAGGTTATGGATGGAAAATTAGATTGAGAATTACAGCGGTTTTGTACATCTGAGCATTCATGTCAACTTCAATGGACGGATATCAGCCGTTGCTAAATAAGCATGAGATTGGATTCCAAAAGGAACGAAAGAACTACGCTGCCGTGATTTATGCTCTATTGGCATCACTTTCCTCCGCTATGGCGGGGTATTGTAAGCGCTGCCACATATTTGTTCTGTCTTCAATATAGAGCTTGTATAATTTGTTCCTTTGATTAAACTTGGATATTTACATTGCAGGCTGCGGAGTGATGAGTGGAGCTGTTCTCTTCATCAAGGATGATCTCAAAATCGATGAGTCGCAAGTGGAGTTGCTAATGGGATCTATTGTGATGGTCTCTCTCATAGGAGGCCTCGTGACAGGCGTTTTTGCTGATGCAATTGGAAGAAGAAAGACAATGCTAGTTGGAGCGTCAGTTGTGTTTTTTGGTTGCATGATGATGGGATTTGCTCCTTCCTATGCCGTCCTTCTCACAGGTCGCATACTAACGGGCATTGGCATCGGTTTCTCTTACGTTATTGTGCCTCTATACATTACAGAACTTTCTCCTCCTGAAAGTCGCGGCATGCTTAGCTCATTTCCGGAAATCTTCATCAATTCTGGCATTGTCCTGGGTTATGTGTCCAGTTTATGTCTTTCAGGGCTACCTATTTCAATCAACTGGAGGCTGATGCTTGTTTTGGGAGCAATGCCAGCGATCGTTCTAGTCTGTAGCGTTCTTATCCTGCCAGAATCACCGCGCTGGCTTGTCGTGAAAAATAGGAACGAAGAAGCCCTTTCTGTTCTCATCATGACTTCCACTGACTCATCAGAAGCAGAAATTAGACTGCAAGATATTGTTCTGGCAGTCGATGTTCCAAAGCAATGGCATGAGCAATCTTTTGCGAAACTGGACAAAGTCGAAGCGGGTGATGCATCTAATCTTGGCCTGGAAAAGGCTGTTATTCATCCTCAGAAGATACACGGAGTCACAATTTGGTCGGAGCTGTTTTGGCCTAGTCCTCAAATTTGCAAAATTCTCTTCATAGCCTTGGGACTACAGTTCTTCCAACAAGCATCAGGAGTTGCAGCAATGATATATTATACTCCTTTCGTCTTCGCCAAGGCGGGTCTCGAAAGTAAAGTAGGCGATCTGGGAGCCACGGTGGCAGTAGGGATAGCCAAAACGGCTTTTATTCTGGTTGCCACCCTGTTGCTTGATCGATCTGGACGAAGACCGTTGCTTCTCATTAGTAACTTAGGAATGACCATTTCTATGCTTACATTAGGAACTTCTTTCCTGTTTGTAGATCCAGGACTTTCAGCAAAGCAGTTAGAAACACCAAATGCTTTGGTTGCTCCTCTGGCCGTAGGAGCTACGTTTTCATTTTTCGCTTTTTTTTCCATGGGATATGGACCTATTTGCGCCTTGTTGCCTACAGAAATATTCCCTTTACGTCTTCGAGCACGGGGTATGAGTTTAACCATGGCACTGAACAGAACCTTAAGCGGCATAATTTCGCTTACATTTTTAAGCATTATGGACGTTCTGACCCCGGCAGGCACGTTCTTTCTCTTTGCGGGTATGACAGTATTGTCCATTATATTCGTTTATTTGTTTGTTCCTGAAACAAAAGGTAGAAGTCTGGAAGAGATGAGTTAATCTGGAGTTCCAACCTGGAAACGGTTGTGCATATTGACGATTTCATCATGTGTACCCGGCTTTTGGAAAATCAGCTTTCCTGGATAGTTTCGTGATTTAAGATGCCTGCCTTTGGTGAAGAAAGCTGAGTGCACCTGCTTCCAGCTCTGAGGAAATTGAACAAGATGACAGCATTATGGGATGCAGACTTCGTTAAGACAATGAAATCGACTTCAATCGACAAGATCTATTCGTCTACATTCGTTTAAGGCTTAAGCTATCTCTTTCAGATGTCTGGTGTATATTACAGCCAGCCAAGGGATGGCTGCAATACATGAATATTCACAATATTTTTATCGTGACCCTTATGGGGTGCATAAGAAACATATTACATCTTTTTTTGGTATGGCAAAAGGCAATGGTATGTGCTCAAATGGTCAATGGAGTCTATGCAAAAGTAGATGTCTTAAATCTTAAAGGTATGTCAATACACATTGTGAAGGTGTAGTGACCTCCAAGAAACGTGGAACTACATTCTTAACTTTTGTGTATTTGAAGAATTTTTCATCAACTTGAACAAATCAACTTGAACTCGTAAGGAATATCCTTCTTTGTCCAAGTTTAGTGATCTGCTTTGCATCACCTTGTTAAATTGTATAAAAATAGACTTTATTATCAATAAATTCGGAGATGTAATTTTTTTTTTAACACAACAACATCCCCACTCTAAACATGGTGACAAAAAAGAAAAATGATATAAAGACTCAATATGTTTTTAATAAAATGTCAACAATTTGAACGTTTGATTTATAAATATTATTAAAATTTCAAAGAGTTTTAATATATATTTTTAAAATTTGAAACAAATATTATAAGCTATTATTATTTTTTTTTTCATTTCCAATTTTTTTTAAATGAATTCAGATATGAGTAGATTGTTAATTAAAAAAAGTAAATGTTTTTCAAGTTTTCAAACTTTGAAATGTTAAATTTTGAGACAATTATGATTTTAAGTTATTTGAACAATATAAAACTATTTAAGTTTAACTTATCTATTTAAAAAAAAAAAATATACAATAATGAGAATAACTGAAATATTAATATTTCAAATTGAGTGTGTTTAAAAATTACATACAAAATAAAAATAATTTTTTTTTTTAGTTTTTCATTATTTTAAAAATCATAAATATCATGTTAAAATTGACTTTTAAAAAATGTGCGCCAATTTGAGATATTTGTTTTTGTATTTGACAAATACTAGTAAATAAATAAATTTTTTTATAACCCTTATAGTTAAATTGGTATATCTATTTTCGATCGTGAATAAATGTTCTATGAAACAAATCTAAGCTATGATATAAAAAATACAAAATGTAAAACCAAGAATTATAGAAACAAAACATAAATTTTTTTTGTCAAATTTTTTTTTTTTACTCTTTGGATCTTACCTACAATACTTGCAAGTCAAGTCTTTTTATAAAAACGTATAATATATGCTTGAATTTTATTAAACAAACTTAATTCAACTTTATTCAAATTTTTTTAAATAACATTTTAGTTTTTTTAATGTGTAAATTTTAAATTATTATTATTTTATAAATTTCAAACTTGAAGTTCTAATTCTAAATATGAATTTTAAGTTTTTAACATTCTAAAATTTAAAATTCTTAAAATTTAAAATTTAAAAATTAAAAATTTTTAATCTAAAATTTTCAATATAAAATCAAAATTATAATGAAAATTTTATTTTTATCTAAAATATAGATTTTTATAAGTTGATTTAAAAAATAAAATTTTCATAGTTTCAAAGTCATTGGTTCAATTCTATTGATTCAAAGATGCACACAGATTTGTTGGATGCCATTGAAGATAATATGGGCTTAATGTTTGTCCTCTGAGATAGTTCAAATTTGATGTCTTTCGACAAATCTTGAATTTTGTACATTTAAATTGCATGAGTTCTATCTCATATTGAATTAATAGTATTTTTGTCAAACATGACAAAAAAGAATAAAAAATAAAAAAAGAGTATTGGCTAAATTAATAACTGATGAAAATACTTGTACTATTACCAAGGAGAGTACAAGTATATACAGTTAGTCATTTGCGAGATGAGAACACCAATAGGTTTTGCTCATTTACTATGAACATCATGTAACAACTGAAGGAAAAGTCCATGGTCTTAAATCTCACGATTGGTTGAAGATGCTTAAGTACATATTTTCAATGTGCATTCGTGGCTATCTAACTGATCAGCTTTGTAATGCCATTTACAAATTAACATCCGTTGTCAAGTACTTATAGTTTTTGTTCATATTTTATGCAATTGGGTTTTTTCTTTCTGATACAAGTTTTATAAAATCGTATGAATGCACTAAAATCTAGTTATACAAAAATGATGTAGATGGATGCATGATAAGGAGAGATAGACGTACAAACAAAACATGATACCACAATTACACATATGGGCGTTTTGTCACGCGACGCTGCCACGCGAACCCGATACTTAATATCAAAATTTGACATTTTTTTTTGCGTGGCTCTGCCACGTGTGGTACATTTACGTCAAATTTTTTTTGAGGACCCTGTCGGTCAAATCTAGACTGGAGGTGAGTCCGGCATTGATTTTTTTTTTAAAACCAAATTTAAAAAAAATGAGCACCAACATTGTTCGGCGTGGTAAAGCCACGCGTGGAAGTGTCACACAAGGCTATTATTTAACCACCTCTTATGTGACATATGATATTTACTTATTTTGGAGATTTGCCATGCATGGCCTGCCACGCGTGACAAATCTCTAGAGAAAATTCCAAAGAATTGTAGTTTTATATTATCATGTGTGACAAATTTTGCGACATGTAAAAGAATATATTTGTTGTAATTTTGGAGATTTGCCACGCGTGGCAAATTTCCTGAAGATTGTAAATTTATATTGCCACGTGTGACAAATTTTGCCATGCGTGACAAAAATATATTTGTTATATATATATATATTTTTAAACTATTTTAACAATATTTTGATAAACAAACAACCCTATGATTAATTTAAAAGTAAATAATTTTTTTTTTAGGTTTTAAATAAGTGTGGACTAATAATAAAATGATTATTATGTGATCATGATTGTGCATTAAAAATCAAATAATCATTGTGTCAAATTATTGTGCTATGACGAAATCAATATTGTGCTTCGACCAGAGTGAAGATATGAAGATATTGCTTTAATAGATTTCAAATAAAGTAAGGATGTTTCAAAAGAAAAATATTTTTGAAGCAACTATAAATGATCAACGTATGCTCACTAATTGTTTTCTTTGGTCAATCAATTTTTGCTAGATCTTTAATAAGATATAGATTACATTGAAAGCATTTGATTTAAAATGAATCAGAAATGATTGGTAGATTGAAATCAAGATAAATTTAAAAAATACAAGAATGTATTATAAAGATACAATAATTATGTAAACTATCATGTTATTACAAAAATGATTGTGATATATATAATTTATTCATCATCACAAGATTCAAATTCATCAACCAATACATCTTGCAACTCATCTTCGCTTAGATGATTTTCATCATCACTATAGTAATCGGACCCTCTCTCAATATTGTCATTTGTGTCAGAATCATTCGATTCATGTATAGTATTTTCTATAATATTTAGAGAACTTGGAGATATTTCTATATCCGCATCAACCATGTTTGTGTTGTCAATATTCAAGTCCTCCATTTCATTCTCAATGTATGCATTTTCAAATACATGTCTAGCACATGGCTTCATTTGAACAACATACCACCACTTGTTGTTTAGTCGATCCAGTTGAAAAAATACCTGCACATTTAATAATATTAAGTTAAAAAATTTGTTCCAACATGAAACTAAGGTCCACATGAATAGTTAACTGTAATGAAATAGTGTATGTTACTGATTATGATTGAGAAAAAATGAATGTCATGTGACACACCTGTTCACAATGACGAGGCAACACCAATGTGTCTAAATAATCCATGCTTAATGTCTTGGTTGAATTGATAGCAAAAAATCCACTACGATCTCTTTTTATGGTTGCATTTGACTTTTGATAATTGATTTTGAACTATTTCACATGAAACAAAAAGTATTTTCCATTTTCACCAAAACACACTTCATATATATCTTGAATAGTTCCTACATACTCAAGCTCTCCAGAGATTGGACTTTGGTCTCGTGCACTACTCCGACTTTCTTGATTAAAAGATGCGATAACACCACAATCATAAGTTCGTCGTTTCATATCACCTCGTTCAACGCAATGATGATGACCATATGCCCACATTGCACTATACTTTTGATACTGCCACATATTAATTGTAATCAAGACAATAATCCATTATACAAGCTACATTGTATTTTATAGAAAAACAATAAACAATAAATAGTAAACAAACCTTCCAATCACATCCTCTTGCAAAGTCCCATTTCATGTCAGATATGACTTGTCCATTTGATCTTGCTTGTTGGAGTGTGTCAACCATCCATTCTATGGTGCATTGGTTGGGCAATGGCTCAACATCACGTGAAGGTGTAGCATGACCCCTATGTCTAGCCAACGTTCTTTTTTTCTTCTCTTGTTCATATAATTCCAACCACTTATCCATCACTCCAGAATAATAGAGCTTGAAAGTAGAAATTTTTTCTCTAAGAAAAAGTGTCATTTTCTTAGGAGCACCCATACCTTGGGGGTTTTTCACCTTTTACCTCATTTTTCTCCTCATCATTCCATAGCTGTGGAGTAGATGGATGTATTTGAAGCAAAAATTCAGTGACATAAATAAGAGATTCTTGCGCTAACCACCCCTCGGTCATACTTCCCTCTGGTCTTGCCTTTTGACGCACAAAATCTTTCAAAACTTTCATGAATCCCTCCAAAAAAAACATCCACCTATAAACATTTATTGCATGATAAGAGCAATGTTCAATGACTTAAAAAAAATGATGCTAAATATATTGAAGCCACAAAAACCAAAATAATGTATTTTGTACCTTGAGTGCACGAGACCGACAATACCAATTTCTTGGACCAAGTGCACAAGCAGATGCACTTGTATGTCCAAGATGGAGGTTGGAAAATCTCTCTCAAGCATACATACAGCCTCCACTATATCTTCATGTTTTTTCTCCACATCTATCTCACGAATCTCCTTGTCACACATCCATCTACACCATATTTGTAGTATATGATCATCATATGACTTTATCGAATTCGTAGATAAAATAAATATGCAATAACGTAAAGCGTGAGTGAAAGAAATGTAAGTACCTGACAATGGATGCTAATTTGTAAATGGTATCGCGAAGGTGATTAGCTACTCAAGCATCTTCAACCAATCATGAGATTCAAGACCATGAAGTTTTCCTTCTGCTGTGAATGATGTTCATGAACAAAACCAGTTGGTGTTCTCATCTCACAAATGACTGACCGTACATACTTGTACTCTTCCTTGGTAAGAATCCAAGGGGTTCTTTGAATGATATGAGTATTTCCATCTATACGGGATTTTGGCCAGTACTCCTTTTTTTGTCTTTGATTCTTGTAGGTCTTGTCTTTCATTAATACTATCTTTTTCGCCCACCAAGTGTTTCCATATTGATTCACCCACATTTTTGAGTATATGCATAGGATCAAGCAAGTGATTGATAAGAAGTTTATTTCAATATGGTAGACAATGAAAGATAGATAGTCTTTTCATACCATTGATTGGCTTGGTCTCAGATTCAATCCAGAACTTGTGCCAATATGCCATGGACATTCTCTTTGGAGGCATCCTTGTTTATGTCTTTCCTCCAAATCCTCTTCTTTGTGTATGCCAAAACAAATGATCCTCATGCAAGTATTTGCGATGATTTTCATATACAACTTTGCTTAGATGACGTGAGTGTCGAGCATCAATATTCGGTCCACAAACGAGACGTGCGTGATATCCAAAAGTTGCAAAACCTCAAAAAATCAAATGCAATTCGTGCTACTTGTAGATCAGAAAATTAAACATATATAGCGAATATAGAAAAAATAAATATATAGAAAATACAGATGATCTCATATTCTAGTCACCTGAACAATCATCCAATTCTGGATAGTCATGCATTGTCCACATTAGAATTGCATGCAACAAAAAGTTGTTGTCTTGTATTGGACGTGAGATGTCATATGCCTGGACACCCTTCCATAATAGCTCCAATTCTTCCACTAACGGTGCAAGGTAGACATCCATATTTTTTACTTTGTGTTTTCCAGGAATTAAAGCTAACATGAGATGTCCTTTTTTTTATGGTTAGCCAAGGTGGAATGTTGTAGTTGACCAACACCACTGGCCAAGTAGACCACGTGCTTGACATCTTGCCAAAGGGATTCACCCCATCTGTTGCAAGTCCAAATCTTGTGTTTCTAGATTCACTTGCAAAACATGGATACTCTTTGTCAATGTGTTTCCATGCAGGAGAATCTGAGGGTACTCTCATAACCCCATATGAAGAACTATGGCTAGCATGCTAATTCATCAGTTCTACAAGGGATTTGCAACAAAACAGTCATTGCAATCGTGGAATTATTGGAAAATGTCTCAACACCTTGCTTGGGATAGCAGTCCATTGCAAATCATCTTGATATCGAGGAGTCTCACATATAGGACAATTTGTTAGTCTTTGATACTCACCACGATACAAGATGCAATCTTTTGGACAAGCATGATGTTGTGTATAGTCCATTCCCATTGCATTCAACATATTGCGTGCCTCGGCTCTCGTCTCTAGCATGCTATTTCCTTCTGGGAGTAGTTTGCGCAATACCCTGCATATAACCAAATGAATTCTTATAACATGAAACACAATTGCTTATTCAACTAAAACTTTTAACTTACACAAGTACACACTTAGTTAAATAAAAATTAATTCATTCTTCTTTACCCAAATAAAGATGTAACACTTGTATCACTCCATTTATATTTTACTTGGAGATTCAATAGAAGCAACGTAGCGGACAAATGAGATGTCTTTGCTCCAGGGTATAATGGTGTATGTGATTCTTCTCTCAATTTCCTTTCCTCGCCAGTCACAAAAGATTCGGTACCATGTTCAATGGGTTCTTTCATATTGTCATGATGCTCATAGACATCATTTATCAAGTTGTTCATAATTTCAACTTCATCTTGCATAGAACAATCTTGATGTGTTTTTCAAAGTCACAATTAGTTAATGAAGGGTGACAAATATAACTATTTATATATGCAGTGATGTTTCCATGTATTTCTGGATGCCCATCGATGTACATATGATGTGCTTTTGAAACACTTTTTCCTTGCATGCGCCTCTCTTCCAAAGAACAAGCATTGGAATTTAAACCATATATTTGCATTCTCCATTGGTGGCGACATAGAGCATGCCAATCACCCCAATTATATTGAGGTCCTGCATATGGCATTAATGTGACAACACTATTTAAAGGGACATTAATGCTAGTCAAAGAAAATAAACCTAATCAGGCATTAGGAAATCGCTCACTAGGCTTAATTATGTACATATGACCCCAATATGAAAATGATGTCCCACATAATGGTAGTGGTAACGTATCAGGCCAACATGAATATTTCTTTCTATCAAACGGCTTAACTAATGCATGTAGATGAGGAGGAAGGGGAGATTCGGTCAACGAATTTAAAACATTTTTGGACAAGTCGATAGTATGTAAAAAAACTTTGTTCTTTTTCAAATTTTGTCAAAATGCGTCCAAGTCGTGTTCTTTTTTTTAATGGCGTAGCTAAGATAGAAGAATCTGTACGATTTGATGTCCTCCATTAAGTACTCGATCAATCATTTGCGCTCTTTTTCATGATTTGCTTTTTTGATAAGCTTCCATCCTTTTTAATTTTTCAAAATCTCGTGGAGGCGTTGTGCTTTGAGCATTAACACAAAAAAAAATGTCATATGCAACACACAATGCTACATGTCCATATCATAAGTACATATTATTTCATAAATACTATAATATAAATACCTGTTTCGACACATTTATTCAGCAGATGACATATTCGTTGGTTGATCGTGATAAAGATATTTGATCTGTAATATACGAACAAAATTAATATTAAATCTTATTGAAGTACACATGAAATTGACAAAATACAAATTACATACAATGCATCAACTTTGAGAATAATGGTAGACATCTAACAATACCAATCGAGTACTGGAGTTTGAAAAATCACCAAATAAATCAAGACTAGCTTCAGATTTAGGCTATATTAAATGCATTTAAATTGACTATGTGGCAATTGCTCCTAGAATCACTATGATCAAGCAATCAAAGCAACAATAGATGTTCCTAGGATAGCAAATCACTTCGCTATCATTCAATTAACTATGTAGATCATCAAAATCACTCAAAAATAGATGCTGCAATTGCAACTCGGTCTATTGGCTTTCATATATGAGATCAGGAGGGCACCTTAAGGTGACCAGCAAATTCTTTGAAACCATGCTCTTGGTGATTGTTTCAGTCCATACAATGCTTTATAGAGTTTGCACACCATATGCTTATTGCCTTTTGAGTGTGAGAAATTGCCAAAAATTGGCAAATCTAGCTTGATCAAAACCAGATTTCACAAAGGTGGGTCCCACATTTGTGATTTCATGTTCCCACGTGTGTAGGCTACCCTAGATAGGTTAGATATCATTCATATGGTTAGCTAGGTTTTTTTGGTCATAATTCCTAATTTTTGGACCAAATTCCTTGAATCATGGAGGTGGATAACCAACCTAGCCACCAACTTGGCAAAACTCTAGGATCAGGTAAGATTAACAAATTAGGACAAAAATGGTCAATCATCTTCCTTATTACATGCTGAATTTTCACTTAAATTGAGGTGGGGATGAGCCTTTTGTATATACAATCCATCTCTCATAGTAATTCCTTAGAATGTTTTAGAGCAAATTGGCAATCTTGAGCTTCTTCACTATTTGTCTTGTGTTTTTGTGTTTGTATTGCACTCAAAACTTGATTACTATAATTCTATGATATTAGGCCATACTGGAGGCTTCATATTTTCATATTTGATCATTCTATTTGATTGCTCTTGGTTGTAAGATCCTAGTCTGCTAATGTAGATCGAGATTTGGTGACTAGTTTTGCATTGAATAGGTGTGTCAATGAATCAATCACTCTTGGAGCTTTAAGTAGGCTCATTTATGGTCCTTTGTACTATATTTTCAGCATGGTATTAGAGCCAAGTACAAGAGGATAATCATTGATCAAAGGACTATCCATTGTTGCTAGAAAGCTAGTCTTGAGAGGGTGAGTTCAAATCAAGTTTTAGGTTGAAGATTTGGGATTCAAACTTGGTGAGGGTCAATAGCTGTACTGCCCACATGTGTAGACAACAATTTTATTTTGTGTCATCTTGATGAGTTTTGTGGTACATGGACATAACATTCTTCCTCCCTTGAATTACGTTTGTCGTCAAAAATAAAAACTAGGCCCAAATCTACTTTATGCTTTCAACTCTTTCCCACGAATCATCATCCTCAATCCGATCCTTCCACCTAATCAAGCACTCAGAGATGGAATGATTTTTCAATTGTTTACCTATGACCTTGAGTACTCTTTCAAGTTCCAAAGATACACTAAGTGATAAATCTTCCAAATGGGTAAGATTCTCATTAGATTCAACTATATCACCTTCATGTAAACTTAGTTTATGTCAGCTTACATGATTATATAGAAAAATCGGACAAGGCTGACTTTTTTATGCTTTGGTTCTGTCGTCAGGTTGTCTTGTATACTTGTGGTTCATTGGGTTCATTATTTTCATGAAACTTTTCAAGAAAATGTCAGAACTTGAGTTGTTTTGGATTCTCGATGGAAAACAAATCCAGGGAGAACGCTTGTTTAAGAACACTGTTGCAGCAAATATGGATTTATGAGGTGCACAATTCAAGCAACAACGTGTGCCAAATGTTGACAGATTCTACACTCTAGAATTTGTTTACTGTCTCTTTATTTTGATTACTTCTTGTTTACAGCTTTTAACAGCTTGGTATTCTGCTTATCAACAAAGACTAGGACCTTTCATGATCATTATCTTACTTTTTTAAGGCCCAGATTAGGCAAAAGAGGCTGATAATCATTGTAGCAACAATGTCCTGCCTGTCAGAGGACATCCAGATGGGTCTCTCTTGAATTGAATGCCCATGTATAATCAACCAAAATGTAAGCCAATGCGTTCAACAAATGATCTACGTTACTGCTCAGTTGAACACCCATGGATTCCTACTTGTAGTGTTGCAAAATCAAAATGAACAAATCCTTACAACTAAAAACTAAATTAAGCATACATTCTACCTAAATACAAGAAACAAGAAACAGAGCTAGACAACAATTTGAGAGTCCAAGAATCAAGAAACACATTTCTTGATTCTTGGACACTCCAAGAACATCAAGAACTAGAATGTTGGAGGATATGCAAGATTTGCACTACATTTCTAGCCTATTTAATTTACTTGAATGCTGATTTCTACATTAATCCACAACTAGGAAAGCAAGAAAACTAATCCACTCTAAGTCCACAACCACACACAATATGAATGGAAGGGAATGATCATAAGGGCATCACTCAAGAAAACCATCATGATCAAGGAGCTTAGTGTAACATCAAACTCATGGAAAATCTTCTTATTAGGCATGGAGTAGATACAATGCAAAAATCTCCTCTTCACAAAGAGGAAATCTCTTAAATAAGCAAGAGAGCTTCTTAGGTGGCATCCTAGTGGAATTTCCACATTTCACAAACTACAAGTGGAATAATGCTCTCCACTAGAGGTCACCATCAAAAGTTGGCTCACTCTACTTTCTTGAAGAGGGGTCTACTTGTATTTATTACATTTGCCTAGAAATACTAGTTCCTACATGGTCATTCCATCTTCCGGAATTCACCATGAGGCTTACACAGTTCTTGCTTGTCATTCCTAACTAGCATTTCTCGGCCCTAATACTCGGCCCTTAGTCTTTGTTCGTCTCATCTCCTCAGAGACCTCCTCAGTCTAAGGTGAGAGGTGCTCTTGAGTTGTTCTGTCCAAGTATCTTGGGGATTCGTCAGAATCAGCCAACATCAAGCAATCAAACTCGATCAATTGCAAGTTAGGATGATTAGATTGCTTGACTTTGATCCCTTGTGATGGAATCGGCCCCTACCACTCAAGATAGCTCAAATTTGATGTCTATCAATCAAGATAGCTCGATTTTGGATTTCTAGATTGCTTGAGTTTGTCTAGATTGTTTGAGTTATCAATGAAATTGACCCATATAAAAAGACATAGGTCAAATTTTAGATGATTTAATTACGATAGCTCAATTTTGGCTATTATGTCCCTTGTCACTCGATCCAGTTTAAGTTTAGGACAATTGGATTGCTTGAGTTTGATTCCTTATGGATGGAAATGGCCCCTATCACTCGAAATAGTTCAACTTTGATGTGTGTCAATCAATGTTGGAGGGTTTGTGGATCTCAAGGAAACCCTAATCCTAGTTAATAAGTGAGAGGGATTTGGCACCCTGCGTGTGTAAGTCCAACCCGATGATCACACAGTTATTTGATTGATTAGTTAAAAGTTAATAAAAGGACTTTAGGCCTTTTTGCGGGACTTTTATTGTTGCAGGGCCTAAATGTCAAGTTAGTGAATAAAGTTGGATTTCCCTCCAATTTTGATGGTTCCCACACTTTTTTGAATTTGAATAAAAAGAGAGGCAAGACTGGACTAATAGGATTCAGAGGCCAGGGTCCTCCTCTCTACTATAAGAAGTGACCAACTCGAGTTGCTCCTCATGTTCATTTCCTCATTTCAATAAAGCAGATTGGTTCTCTTCAGAAACGGATTGATGAATGTCCTTGCTCTCTATCACTTTTCCTCCATCTCTCATGCTTATTTGGACTTTGCTAATTGTTGGATCTGAGTGTTATTGGGATTGTATGTTATTATACTTTTTATGAGAGAAAGGGAGAGAGAGAAAGAGTAAGCTATCTCTATTGTGGATGTGTAGTGTTAAGGGATTGTAATTGTTAAGTAATTTGTAGTGTTAAAGAGTAGGGTCAATGGATGTAGAGATAGATGTGAATCCTCCATTCATGTTGAAATTTGAACTAAAGTATCGCTCTCATGGGAACGAACCTACGCGTGACAACTAACTCCGTCTCTTTGATGCTAGATTGACTAGATCTTGGATTCAGGTTAGGCAAGGAAAGAAACCCACTACAATTTTGGCACCGTTACCAGGGAGCTATGCCAATTTTTTAGTTGCAGCATGATTGTTGGATAGTTAGCTTGCATTAGGCATCTTTTCATGGCATGAATAGTGTTAGATTTGCATTTTAAGGTTATCCGAGATTGATTTTGCTTGATTTGAGTGGATTGGCTTGTTTGAAGTCTAATTTGATTGATAAACAGAGAAAAGCTATTCAGATCACCAATTTTAAGATCCATTTGAATTTGAGATATCAGAGAAAATAACAAAAATCGGTCAAATCTGCCAGATTTGGTCAAAAAAAAGACAAAAAGTGTCATCAGACCTGATAACTTTTTATCCTATTTTAGGAAACCTTTGTCGAGTTGCAAACACCTTTGATTTTATTTACAGAACCTTCAGTTTGAAGGGCAAAGATTAATTCCCAGCAGATTTCTAGAAACATCAGAAAAATCGTCAAAAAAATCAAAAAATCGTCAAAACCCTAAAAATACAAAAAAGAACCTTCGCCCGATTCACTGTGCTTAGGTGTAATTCATATCTATCTACTGCCAGGTCAACAAAGAATAATACTAAAAATAGAAAGGTTTTCAGAGGATCAGTTGTCATATTGCCATATTTTTGTCAAAAAGTCACTTTTTTGCAAAAATACTAGTATCACTCTTGAACTTTGCCAAAACCTTCGTCGAGTTTTTAGAACATTCTATTTATAATAAAATACTATTTTTGAGTTCGACGAAGATTCTTTTTTATCAGATCACAGAAATTCTTGAATTTTGCCCTCGCTAGACTACAGAAACTATAATTTCTTGTGTCAGAAACCTTTGTCCGATTTTCCATAGTTGTATCTGTGTCAGATCCTTCACCTGAGAGGTTTATTTCCCTAGAAATTGCCAAAAAAGTGTTCAGAGTGTTTTTTCTCCCCAAAATAGCACTGTTGAACCTTTGCCAAGACAACCTTCGCCTAGTGAAACTTCGCTAGTCCTATTTTTAGTTTCTAATTTTTCAGATCAAATCTGATATATTGTGATTTGGATTTTGAGAGATTTATCAATTTTGAAAAGTATTGATTGATCGAATTTCGAAAAGTTTTTCATCATATAGGATCAGATTCTTGAAAAGTAAAATAGATCTAGTAGATCTAATCTGAGATAATTTTTTGAAAAGTCTAGATCCAATTTCATTATCTATTTGATCTAAATTTGTAAAGATGGTAAGGTCGTCTTGTGAGAGCAGTGGTTTGAAGGATTGCGGTCGACCCTAGAGTTGATGATTCCACTTTGGCGGAGCTTATCTTGGCATTTTTTTTAGCCGCCTTTGGAGCTGTTCCTGGAGGTGCTCCACAAGAAGTCAATCCAATTATTGTTAGAAGAGCACCCCGATTGGATCTACCCAAATATAATGGATTAATAGATCTAGTTAGATTTCTTCAGATCTATGCTGAATCCTGTGAAGTCTATGGTGAGATTTATCCTCAAGATAAACTTAAGCTGATTCCTATGGCCTTAATAGACGCAACACAAAATTGGTACTATAATCAAGATGAAACTGATCATACAGATTGGCAGGTTGTTAAGCGCTCTTTGATCACACGGTTCAAACCACAGAAGTTTATGGAAGACCCTATTCTACTTTTAAGTAAAATTAAAATGGGAATGCGAGAAATGGTTTAAGATTACATTGAATGGGTGAAATGTCTTAGATCTGAATGCGAACCTGAGCTGATTAACAAAAATGCCATGATTATGTGGTTTTTGTCAGGTCTACCTAAACGGATCAGACGTGAGTTGAAATGCCATAATGAGTATGCACTCTCGCAAAATGCTATGGATGATGCAATTCGGGAGGAGGATAAAGATTCAGATGAGGAGCCAAATATCAGTATGTTGCCTTATACAGCAGGGCAGACTACTACGACATCCACCACTATTGCATCAACGAATGCCAATGATACTGCAAAATTGATGCTCAATGAGTTCGAGAAACTTGGGAAGAACCAGCAGAAACAGATGGAAAAGTTGCAGTTGCAATTTGATGAGAAGATCAAAGCATTGGAAAATTTCCACGGGGAAGCAAACAAGGAACCTAAAAAGCTTGCAAAGACTTTTCCTACCAGGGAAAATGTTTGGCGTTCTATTTGTACAGGAAATCACACAGTGAACGAGTGTCCTCAATTGAAAAAATGAATGGAAATCAATGTTTGCCATCTGTGTAATTCACCTGATCATGAGACTGCTTTTTGCAACTTCAACCCTCGGATAATTCAACAACGGTATGCCCAGATGGGATATAGAGAACCACAGTATGGAGGTAATCCAGCAGTAAGACCGTGACAATTTGCTCTTGGATACCAAGAACGTTTAGCTTTACCTGCCCCACCAAAGCACTTCGCTCCTCCAGCCAATTTGATGGAACCGGAACCTTACGGAAATGCTGAACAATGGAACTATGGAAATGATCATGCAAGTGGATCTTCAGAACAATATGCCATTTATGCTGCTACTCAACAACAAGCCTCCATAAATTGGACCAGAGCACCACTCAGATGCCTTGCATGTGGAGAAAATCACAAAGCTACAGAATGTCCAAATTAGGAGAAATTTGTACCATTCTGTCGTGACTGTGGTTATAGGCATTGCTAAAGATTGTCCAGCAAGACCAAAGCCACCACCAGCTACAGCACCTGTAAATTTGATAACAATCAAGCAAAGACCAGTAGCTCAAAATAAACCAAGCGCACCCTTGATGGTGGTCACCAGAGCACAGAAGCAGAAAGAAACAGTAATGGATCCAGTACCTGCTGATTTTATACCATTAAATGATATACCAACAATATTGGGAGTCTATCCAAATCTTAATACAAAAAAACAAAGATATCAGGATATGAGACAGTGGATCAAACATCTGCAAGAAGAAGAGGAGCTTGAAGTTGCTAAAGCAACAACTGAAGATTAGTCTTCACCATTGTAGCCGCCAAGAAATTTACGTTCGGATATGAATGATCAGTTACATCATCTTGAAGAACCTTTCAAGATGACTGAACCAGAATCACCGCATACAGAATTACTCATGAACATTTTGTCTAGCAAGATCAATATTTTATTGGGAGAGTTCCTAAAGTTGGTGCCAAAAACAAAAGAAGTCTTAGCGCAAAAGTTAGCTCAAGAAGAACCAGAAGTCCATCAGGAGCCACTTTTTTGTGCTGGATTTGAAGAATCTAACGAAGTACTCCATGTTGGAGCCACTTGGGAAAGTGAACAAAAGAATATCACTCTACTGATACAGCATAGACAATTTCCTAAAGAAGCAGCCGTGATAGATGGAGGTTCAGGAGTTAACCTGATTTTTACAAAGCTATGTGCAAAATGGGGCCTTACAAAGATTAAGCCTGCTACTTTTGCTATTAAGCTAGCTAATCAAACGATAGTTCATCCACGAGGAATGGTGGAAGATATACATATCAGAATTGTAGGAGTACAGTTCGTCATTACTTTCGTAGTGATGGACTTACCAGAAGCGCCATATGTCTACCGAATTCTATTAGGACGTCCATGGGTATGAGTTGCACAAGTAATTCATAACTGGGGTACCGAAAAAATCACTTTTGAGAATCGTGAACGTGCAGTTAAAATTGATCCTACAACTTGGACTATCAAACCAGTGGTTCAAAAAGAGGATGACAATTCGTCAACAACAGATCATACTTGTGATCGACCAGAGAAAAATTTGGGGGTTCATTATGATTCTCAAACAGATACGGTCAATTGGAATGAAGCTCTTGCAACAACTGACTGTATAGCAGGATATATGTGTCAACAAGATAATCAATCAGATTTGAGCGAGATTTCCTTATTAGATCGAACTTTGGATACACCAATCACGTTTTCACTGAATGTGCTGAATGTAGCCTGGATATCAACGGAACCTATACTAGATCCGATTGAGGATGAACTCATTCTTGTGAGTCATGCCTTGACTTATGATGGCAATGCAGAACTTACAGATGAGCAGATTCTAAATCATATGGATCCGACCAGATTTGGAGTGTGTAATGTTCCTGATGAATTCACAGTAAAATCGTCCAAAGTAGTTATATTAAAGGAAGACAAGATCACAAGATCGATGACAAAGAAACAAGCTAAACAACATTATAATACGGTCCTGAAATGGAAAAATCCCCCTTGAAAGATTGATTCAAAGAAAGTGCCACCCTTATTGGATAAAGATAAAGGAAAAGTCGAGGATGATTCTTCAAGTCAGATTTCTAGTGAAACATCATCATCTAGGAAGTCTTCACCTGCGAAGAAAAATTAATCATCTCGAAAGTCATCACCTCCACGATCAATTCCTGCTAAGAAGGCTAAGCGAAGATCCAAGACAAGTCCTTTCAGAAAAGAACAAACAAATGTAGTCCAGCATGATATGCTTGAACATTTTAAACGTTATACACTGGATGATGTGGTTATCATGTTACCTAAAGCACATCGTGAACCTGAAGAGCATATGCCAGAATCTAAAGAGGTTTACGATGGCCCAGCTAGGATGCAGCCAATGAATCTTGCAGAACCAGGAGAACCAGAGGTTGGATCACAACTTACTCCTGAATAGTATCAAGTACTCCGCTTGTTACTTATTAAGTATCAAGATTGCTTTGCATGGACTTGTCAAGATTTGAAGGGTATTCTGACATCAGTGATTGAACATACCATACCTTTAGTACCTGATGCAGTTCCAAAGGTGACAAAGTTCTACCGCTGTAATCCTAATGTGGCAGACCTGATAAAGAAAGAACTTCAGAGATTGCTTGACGACGATTTTATTTATGAGATCGAGCATACTGGATGGATTTCACCGATTGTCATTGTTCCTAAGAAAAATGAAAATTTGCGGATCTGTGTGAATCTCAAAGTGTTGAACAAAGTGACGCGAAAGGATCACTTTCCATTACCTACTACTGAAAGCATTTTGGATCGCCTTGCTGGAGCGGAAGCTTATAATTTCCTGGATGGATTTAGCGGTTACAACCAGGTTAAGATTGCACCTGCCGATCACCATAAAATTGCTTTTGCAACAGAATGGGGCACCTATGCTTACAAAGTAATGCCGTTTGGACTCTGTAATGCACCAAGTTCATTCAGCAGACAGCTTACAGATCCAGAAAAGAATTATTCAACAATAGAACGCGAGGCATTAGCCATGATTTTTTCTGTTCGGAAATATTGTCACCACCTCATGAAAATGCACTTTGCATTTTATACGGATCATCAACCATTACTTTACTTGGTAAACAAGACATGCAATATTGGACGTATTGCAAGATGGTTATTATTATTGACTGAATTTGACTTTCGGATTGTGGTTCGGAAGGGAAAGCAACATTATCTAGTCGATCACGTTCCGCGAATTGAATTTGCACCAATTAATACTGAAGTGGATGATGAACTGCCAGATGCTGCATTGTTCTATGTTGAAGCAGTACCTGAGTGGGCAGCAGATATTGTTGAGTACCTGATGCTAGGACAACCGAATGACTCCCTGACAAAAGTACAGAAGAGACAATTGATTCATAAGGCTCAATCTTATCAATTAATTGCAGGACAATTATATCGTCGTGGATCAGATAATATTTTACTACAAACTGACTATTGTTCCTATTTGGACAATAGAAGCGTTAGAAGCCTTTGAAAAATTAAAAAAAAGTCTTAACTTCAGCACCAATACTGCGTTCTCCAGATTGGACGATAGAATTTCATGCTCATATGGATGCCTCAACATACGCCATTGGATCAGTTTTGATGCAGCCAAGTGACTATAAGAAAGATTATCCATACAATTTGCAAGCAGAAAGCTTACAGATCCAGAAAAGAATTACTCAACAATAGAACGTGAGGCATTAGCCATGATTTTTTCTGTTCGGAAATATCATCACCACCTCATGGAAATGCACTTTGCATTTTATACGGATCATCAACCGTTACTTTACTTGGTAAACAAGACATGCAATATTGGATGTATTGCAAGATGGTTATTATTATTGACTGAATTTGACTTTCGGATTGTGGTTCGGAAGGGAAAGCAACATTATCTAGCAGATCACGTTTTGCGAATTAAATCCACACCAGTTAATACTGAAGTGGATGATGAACTGCCAGATGCTGCATTGTTCAATGTTGAAGCAATACCTGAGTGGGCGGCATATATTGTTGAGTACCTGATGCTAGGACAACCGAATGACTCTTTGACAAAAGTACAGAAGAGACAATTGATTCATAAGACTCAACCTTATCAATTAATTGCAGGACAATTGTACCGTCGTGGATCAGATAATATTTTACGAAGGTGTGTTTTACCACATGAAGTACCAGATTTAATCATGTTTTCACATGATAACATGGTTGGGGGACACTTCTCTACAGATATTACTGTTCGCAAACTTTTGCAATCTGGTTGTTGGTGGCCTACGCTTCATAAGGACACAAAAAATTTTATTCAGATATGTGATGTTTGCCAGCGAGCACGACGGCCTACTCGACAGAATTATGAACCCTTGCATCCGATTTTATTGCAAGCACCGTTTGAAAAATGGGGACTGGATTATGTTGGTCCTATTCATCCTGTCGCGTAAGGATCTCAAGCCTGATACATTATCGTCGCAACTGATTATATGACCAAGTGGGTTGAAGCCAAAGCTGTCAAAGTGGCTGATGCGAAATCTATGGCCAAGTTTCTATATGAAAAGATTATAATCAGATTTGGATGTCCGATCGAAATTGTCAATGATCGGGGTACACACTTTGTTAATCAAACAATAAAGTGTTTACTAGACGATTTTTTCGTTATACATAGATTTAGTACTCCCTACTATCCCAGAGGGAATGGCCAAGCTGAATCTTCCAATAAGATTCTCTGCACCATTATGACAAAGACAGTTGAAGCAAGTTGGTCCGATTGGGAACATAAACTGTATGCAACATTATGGGCATTCAGAACCGCTTACAAAAATAGTACAAATCAAACACCTTTTCAACTGTTCTATGGTCAAGATGCTGTTATGCCAATTGATATTTAATCTCATCTTTACACATAGCAGCCACAAAATGATTGAATGATGATATGTCTTTACAACTCTGTCATGAAGCATTGCACAAATTATGTGAAACACGATTGATGGCAGTTCATGCCTTAGCAGCAGAGAAAGCCCACTGCAAGGCATGGCACGATCGTGAATTGCACAAAAAAGATCTGAAAGCAGGAGATCTTACATTGATGTACAAAACCAAGCTGATCAAGGGTAAGTTGAAGTTTATCGGTGAAGGCCCGTATATAGTGAAGGAAATCCTGAACTATGGCGCAGTAATTCTTGAGCACTTGGATGGAAAACGATTCGATACTCTGGTAAATGACAACCGATTACGCAAGTTTTGGCAGCTTGCTCTGCCAGTTTAGCAAGCCTGATCTCAATATATTTTTTAATTTTATTTGTTTTTCAATTTTTTGTTTTCAGTATTTAATTTGCCTAATTTTTTTCGAAAAAAGACAATTAAAAAAAAAAACAAAAAAAATAAGAAAAGACTATTGAGCAAAAGTCAGGAAGTCATCAACATAAGAAAAAGGAAGCATAGTATTTTTTATGGACAATGACTTAAAAAATCATTGATTTGGACAGATTTGGCCTAATACAGTACCAAAAACCTTCGCTGAGCTCTCAGACTGTACATTCACCCTCGATTTATCTAAATTGAGGTGGACGAAGGTTCCTGACAAGAGAAAATCCAGTTTTTAAGTCAGACAAATGTTCATTGATATGCCATTTTGGGAAACTTCGCCGAGCATCATAACCTCATTATGAACCTTCGCCGACCAGCTAGATGATCTTAAAATGTCAAAATTAGGTTGTCCATAGGTTCAGATTGTGAAAAAATGCATTTATGACAGTACCTGGGCAAAGGACCCTCCTGGGAGAAGGTTCATCCTTCGCCAGCCCTGAAAAACGTTCGCCTGGTATGTTCAGATCCCTAGAAACCTTCGTCGAGATTTTTATAGCCTACTTTTACAATACTGCACATGCCTGCAAATTTTTGTTCAGAAATGATCAGCCAAACTACTATTCAGTGTAATGGACCCACCAAATTCACCTATAAGATGGCTGAATTTGATTCATTCCTCACTTGTGCTAGCGAAGCTCTTGCGAATTTTTCTTGTGACCAAAGCCTTCCAAATTTTCTGCATTGCCTTCTGATACACTTTCATGCGTTTATAATTCCTTTCTGATAATCATGTCTTCTACCAATATTTTCCAGTCTCCATGCTATACTATCCATCGTGATGTCCCATCTGCAATGGACATCATGATTCTTCCTAGCACAAGCATGGTCACTCAGTGGATGACCCTTGCGGAGCCTCTACTCACTGCAATGGGTATTCATGAGAGAGCCTTTTCGGGTCGTATCAATATGGATTTCATCACTCTTGCCTTCAGTATGTGGAAGGAAGAGAAATCCAAATTATATATCACTTTTTAGGGAGCCACACACAAGGTGTGCATCACTGAGGCCGCCCTTGTAGCCCTAGGAATATCATCTGGTACGCAGGCCTCACCCAATCACAAGCACGCCAAACATGCCATCAAGACATTGACCTCACCGATCTGCACTTGACCAATGATGGCTACCTTTTGGAAGCCATCACTGAGCCTTCCATCCATGCAGCTGCCCAGCTAGAATTTCCTGATGGTTGGCAACCTCAGAAAAGACCGCATCACATCTCAAATCCTTCACAGGATAGTGGAATCCCACACTAAGTTGGCCAAAGTCTTGAACTATATAATTGGTTCAAGACTGTTTATGGTGAGCTCAAACGAGCTATTAAGGCCAATACTAAGCATCAGTTCACTGTTGGCTCTTTATTGTCCCTTTTAGCCGCTTCTCACTTAGAAAACAGAATCCATGGCTTCCACCTGGATTCTGTGCTTTCGGTCTACGAAGAAGCACTGGCAGAATCATCTCATCAGGCCTCAAGCTCTCATAGTCGTCGTCGTCCACGCAGCGATATCATAATTACTGACTCGCCTTCCGCGTCACGATGTCGCACTAGGCATACCTTGTCAGCTGCGCTTTCACCCCCTGCTGCTGTTCATACTGAGCTTCCCATCCCGCTAGTCTCTGATGCTTCCCTCGCCTCTGTTCTCATACAAGGACAGTCTGTGACCATTGGGCCTACCATTCCCATTGCAGCTGCCCAGGCCGCCTCACCCCCACACACCAAAGCCACCTCACCCAACACACAGTTCTTTATGGATATATTCGATGATTCCGACCCCCTTGGGGCCACCGAAATCTTTGAAATGCCCCAGAGCCCATCGCCCTTTGAACCCCAATCCCCTAGAAAAGGATTCGGACATATCCATCTACTGTTGGTGTTAAAGATGCCAGCTAGCAACCTCACACACAAGGTAGCCCAGCCACACTTCGGGTCAACACAACTGTAAAATCACCAAAACAGTTCAACACCACAATGCCTGAAGGGTTTGAAGAGGAGGATATTTTTGAAGAAGAAGAGACTGTTGCACCTATTCCACACCAACCAACGACAGTACCATCAGGTCTTCCTGCTACCACCGCCACCACGACCATCGATTCTGGTGATGCTCTAGGGCTGGTTTCAAGCCTTGGGCAAGTGATCCAGTCTATGCTGGATAAGAAGAAGAAAATGGAACAGAGAATTTCTGATCTGGGGTCCAAAAACACTTTGATCAGCTAGAAAATTGTCCAGCTGGATCGAGAGTTGAAGATAGCCAAACAACATGAAGATAAGGCTGAAAGCGAAAAGAAGTTGGCCCAGCAACAAGCTAATCGCTTGGAAAATTACATCAGCTCCCTATAAAACGCCCTGACAACCGCACAAGATCAGGTGGATCAGACAATGCAAGATGCCAAACAACAAATGCAGCTGCTGGAGAGGCAATCACAGATGGCTGAACAAGATCGCACATGGCTTCAAGGTGAATTGGATGCGACCACCCTTGAGCGTGATGACTATCTGCAAACACAAATATCCAATCATCTGGTCACACTGATGGAAATTGCGTATTTATTCAAAAAAGTGGAGACATACAAAGTGGCCGTTCAGGATTCCAAGACCACTTTGATAGGTTCAAAGGAGCAGTTTCAACCGAGTTGGCCAAGGCAAAAGAGACCATCATCGCCTATGAAAAAGCAGTCGTTCAAGTGTTGGAAGCCGTACTACAAATTCCCATCTCGGTCATGCCACAATGTTCTCCCCCGCGCCAAGAAGTTGTACCAATGGATACATGGATTGATTCGAGCATGGACTAGGGGGGAGCTCCAGATATAGCAGATCAACCGCCAACCATACCGGCAGTACAAGCGGGTCCATCCTCATCAAGAACAAGACCTCTATTCAGAAGGCCCATCAGCGTCAAGGACCAGATTCAGTCTTTCTTAAAGCAACATCCGCATGAGTCCTCGCATGGTGGATGAGTTCTGAAATTTAAGACCTCCGAGATCAAGGTCAACAAAGAGTTGGACAAAATACCTGCACTTGGAGAGCAGTCGGCATGGAGAATCACAGTTTTTGAGAAAACTTCGGAATCAATTAGGAGTTACGTCGCCAGCTGCGGGTAGATCCCTATTACGTGCCAATGCCGCGAAGAAATAAATGGAAAGATTTGGGATTGGCTATGGACAAAATCACCATCCATACGCCCAATTGGCCAATCATCCATCAGCCTTATAGCTGGACCATTTCAGTGGACTTCCACCGTGCTTTACAAGCATATCAGAGAGAATATGTCCACTCTCCAGATCCAACGATGCAACAATCGGCAATGTTTGCTAAAGATCTAACTCTGTTGGCGTCAGTGGCAACCAAATGGGACGATTGCCTCCCTCCTCTGGCATTCGATCCAAATAAGCCGATGGCCTCAGCGCAAATCAAAAATCAGCTGTCGGTTGCTCTCTCTACTTTTGTGCGGCTATGATGGGAGGCTCTTGGGAATCCTGCTTCACCTCATGGACAACCTCCAAGTGGATTGCCGGAGCCCACCGTTGTTTCCTGCCCCACAATATGGATTTCAATACTGCACGCCTCGACTTTATGGAGAAGGTGCAGTATCATTTAATCAAGATTCGGCACGAAGCCAATAAAAGTTCCCAATAACTGCATATTGCAGGTGTCGTGGGACCGCCACCAGTTTTAGTGGGGGATACTGTTGGAGGGTTTGCGGATCCCAAGGCTGAGAGGGATTTGGCACCCTGTGTGTGTAAGTCCAACCCAATGATCACATAGTTATTTGATTGATCAGTTAAAAGTTAATAAAAGGACTTTAGGCCTTTTTGCGAGACTTTTAATGTTGCAGGGCCTAAATGTCAAGTTAGAGAATAAAGTTGGGTTTCCCTCCAGTTTTGATGGTGCCCACACTTTTTTAAATTTGAATAAAAAGAGAGGCAAGACTGGACCAATAGGATTCAGAGGCTAGGGTCCTCCTCTCTACTATAAAAAGAGACTAACTCGAGTTGCTCCTGATGTTCATTTCCTCATTTCAATAAAGCAGATTGGTTCTCTTCAGAAATGGATTGATGAATGTCCTTGCTCTTCCTCTCTTCTCCTCCATTTCTCATGCTTTTTTTGTATTTGCTAATTGTTGCATCTGATCATTATTGGGATTGCTATTTCTTATGCTTTTTGTGAGAGGGAAAGGGAGAGAAAGAAACAGTAAGTTTCTATCATTGTTGTGGATTTAGGGTTAATGGATGTAGTGTTAGTGGTTAGTCTTAATGGATGTTAGTGTTAGATCCTCCATTCATGTTGAAATATGAACTATACTATTGCTCTCATGGGAACGAACCTACGCGTGATGACTCGTCATTTCACTGAAAAAACATAACGTTTAACTACTCTTGAAAGCTAGGTGTGACATACGAAGATATTCTAGGTTTCAAAGCGGTAGAAAGGAAGCATATCATGCTAAGAAATACAAGTGTCCCAATATGTTGTAATGATGTATACTATGCATACCTAGCATGCTACTTAGATTCACTCAAGGTTAAGCAAAATCATGCTAGTTTAACAATACCGATGTCATTCACGTAACACATCACGCAAATCCATTATCATATGTTGGCCAATTCTAAGGCCGTAAACTATTCTATGGGCCATTTCTAAGGCCTCGAAATTTGCTCTAGCCACATTCTGGGCGGGCTGGGATTTCCTTCAAGTCAATTATGTGTTCACCATATTCTTTTTGTACACTTTTTAAATCTTTTATAATTTAGGATAACACATCTTGATATTCAGTAGGAGGGGCTTGAATGTTTGAGCTTATGACTTATGAATTTTTTTAAGAAAATTTACATATTTGTCTTTTGCAATATTGATTTTATCGACTTCATATGTATCTATCATTCATGTTATCATCTTCATTTGACTTTGTCCTTGAATTTCTCGACATGAGAGATCCATATACTCGACTTCCTCCTCCTCTACTTCATAAAATTCCAAAATTGAATATTTATATAGTTCAATTTCTCATCACTAGAATAAAATTATGTTGATGAAGAATCTGCAGTATAATAAGTATCTTCAATTGGATTTTTTCCTTTACACTTGTCTTTTTTTCATGACATGTGTATTTCTTCATTATTTCATGTTATCTAAAAATCTCAATTCTTTCTTGTTAGGTTGCATAATTGCCAAGTTTCCAAGATTTCCAAATCTATGGTCTTTCAAGGATGAGGTGGCCTCACTTTTGTGGCATGGCCTAAGCAAGGTTTGATCTCATGAGACAAATACCCATGAACATGGCCCACTAAAGGCATTTTCACGTGTGCCCATAATGACCTTTCTCCCAAATCACATAGCTCTAAAGGACAAACCTAGTTAGAATACTTTGATAACTCAATAGCTTATCAAAACTTAAATTGTTTCTTGCTAGAGTCACTTAAGTATGCAATAGTCACTTAGGTGTGAATGTCTATAATAGTGCCATGCTAACATAATTAATTTAAAAATACACAAAAGAATTAACTTGAATAAACTATTTTCATCAAATAGTTGAAATTGGAAGAGTAATTCACCAATTTTTATAAAACTAGTGCATCAAACCTGAAAAAATAGAGTCATCTTAACATTCCAAATCCATCCATAACTTGTTTATTTTTACTCCTCAAAATTCTTCACTTTCACAACCTAGTATCCCTCACATACCACCTTCATTGTCTCTAAATTGCATTGTTAATGTCATTGTCTAAATTGCTAATTGCCTTTGAAGGTGAAACCCAAACCCCATCCCCCCCCCCCCCCCCCCCCCCCACGCCTTCCTCTTTATTTAATGAAAAAAAAACACGGTAACAGCTAAAAGGTAAGATATCATAGGCGTGGAGCATACCTTCATTGTGAGAACTAATTTTGTGGTTGGAACTCTTGTCTTTAAACTAGAATGCTGAATAGGTATCTAATTGCTATTTATTTTGTGCATCTTCAGGAAGTTGATACTGTCAAATTAGTCATTGACTTGCTTCAGAGGCCCATTTCATCAATCAATCAATCCTTTGCTGCACAAACCCGCTGGGTTTGAATCAAAGTACCAACACTTGGTTCTTTTAGTATATGTATAATCATACAATTGGTCTTCACAATCGCTTTTACAACAACAATTTAGCTGGAGAGGCTGAGTAATTTGACAGCAGGTGTTGATATTGTGATATGTAAACTTGAAATGTAGATCCGTGGATTGCTGAAGGACTCATGGATGGGCAAAACCGAGGAAGTTTTCTCTCACGAGTTTTGCATGCAGTGGCTCAATGAACAATGAAGATGCACCTGATTTCCTATATATATATATCATTTAGCTCAAAATCTAATCTTAAATTTAAAACCAGAGAACAGAGGCTCGAAACTGCTCCGCTATCCAACCACAAGTGATTGATTTACGTACTATTGATTCTATACACATGATAAAGATAGGTTTTCTTAACATTTGTGTAATAATGAAACTCACTACATTCATCAATAATAGCGTGCATAAGCCCTCTACCAAATGACAGGCATACTTTTTTCATTACTGCATATAGTTATGTAGATTATATATACTTTCGTAACTTCTGTGTCAATGTTCCTTGATTCTTGCATATACAGTGCAAGACAATTGCTGCAAGCTACCAAATTCCAGCTTATAACTTGCCAGCTAGACCTGTTGTGGGGTTAGCAGTTCCTAAGAGCTGCCAAACTTTTGCTTATAACTCGTCCAGAGTTGTTGAACACTCTGTCCCAACAGCTGGTTGAATAAATCCTCGCTCCAACCAGACGCTAATTTTGCATTCAGCGCTGCCACAAATCCAGACTTCAGACCTTCACAATATTGCAAGAAATAAGCAGTGACATCGTATCCTTGATCCCATCGGTTACCTTCTCCAGGTTTCCCCCAGTTAGAAGGGGCGAAGCCTGCTGTCAATCTGATGTAATCTGCATATCCCTCGATCAAACCACTTGGAGCCTGCCCCTGTCCATTCCACTGCCAAACATGCGTCATCTCGTGGTACAACACACCAGTGATCTCTTGTGCCACATCTCCCTGATAGCTGCCCACGTACGCTTCACTAAGGTGGATTTCAGACTGATCACCTTGGCCAGTGGTGAAAGCAACAACCCCGGCCCCAGGTTGATCATCCACATAAAATGAAATCTTGGATCTTGTTGGCTTTGGCACGCTCCCATCACTGTACAGGGCACCGAAGATGAAATTTATGGAATCGCTCATCACCTTCAATGCACCGTCCAACCCCATTACCTGGTCGAACTTCTGCCCTCCTGTTGTGCCTAGTGCATTGTTTGCTGCAACTAGCTCCTGTGCACCAGCCTTGTACTGTGAGAATGCTAGAATTAGCAGAACACACGAGAACGTAGCCCTTACAGCCGTCATGATGCCACAAACTTACCTTATCAGTACACTGATAACACTGGATTTTATCCCTAATAAAATAACTGCTCTCTCTCTCTCTCTCTCTCTCGTGATTTATCTCAGCCTTAGTGGATTGCTCTCTTGTGACTGATATGCTCTCTCTCAGTAGTATATTTATGTCCTTTCTTGCACTTGAAAATGCATACTCCAATAACGATTTCTAAGCTGCCTCTCAGAAACCACTCCTCCATTTCTGATAAAGAACCCACATCTATCTTTGATTTCTACATTCAGATTCCACGCGGCACGACCTCAGACCTCTTCCACACGGCTCGACCTCAGACCTCTCTCAGATCTCATTGCAATGGAAAGACTCAGAAAACCGTGCAGCAGTACAGAATTTGACTATGTAGTAGGGAGTCTACCTACAAGACTGACCGACTGACTACTAGTGTAGCCCTGGGCCTCCTTTCCTGCTAGCACGCCACGATAGTCTGTGTTCAAGACTGAATTTTTGTACTTGATTGGCTCCGACCTACAATCTATTCATTTCCTAAGAAATGACATTTCTTTTGGAAAGAGAGATTGTATTTATGTTAAAAGCAATAGGAATAATCTAGGATGTGCATTGTTAACTAATTAGCCCCAGATACTAAGTTCTATTTTATTGGCCCTACCTTGTTTTCCAAGGAGGACATAGCATTCATTTTAAACATTGACCTGCTTGTGTTGTTGTTGTTGTTTTAATTCAAAGGACATAGGTAAATGTGTTTTGTTTTTTACTTTGATTTTTGTGAGTACGACATGTGGCAATTAAACTTAAATTGGCTATTTTTTTAGGTTTTTTTCGCTACCTATTGCTTTTTCTTTTCTTTTGTATCGTGGATCTAGATTAACTACCAGCAGTTGTTGGGCCCTTAAACTTCATTTAATTTTTTTGAGAAGCGTTTGAAGTTCAGTTACCAAAGGATTGAAGGGCGAAAAAATTAACTCTTTTGTTGTTTACGACCACAATACATTGATTGAAGTACTTGGCGCCAAAAAGATCATGTAATCTCCATCATTTTGCATAGCGAACAATGACATGATCTGAGCTTCCCAATGACCAACATTAGTGACGAAGTCGGTGTCATCGATTTCAACAGTCACATAATCTCCTATTGCATAGATATCATCAGCAAAGAACACTTTATTGTAAGCAGTTACATGTTCAAAGCGTCCATTATCTCTATCAATTCCCCAAAAGTTTTCCGCATATTGGATTTCCTCAGTTGTAGGCATCCTATAATTTTTTCTTTTTCTAGTTATTATTTTTTCTAGGTTTCTTTTTCTTACATATTATCTCCTCACATGAAAACCCGCAACTATGCATCAGGTATGCTTTCCAACAACATGTCACGTCGCTAGTACCTACAACATGCTCTAACGGTGCAGAATTGGGACCATAATACTCCTCGGTACGGACCCTCCAAGAAACGAATGGTGATCGAGCCACAACAAGACTATCTTGAGACCATCCTTTGTCTCTAATGTAGTTGTAGAGAATGTGTGCAATGTCAATCAATAGAAGACCGAGCTCCAACAAAGATTTTGATATGCCAACTATGCTGCACAAAATATTTGGTAGACACCATTGGACAAACTTTTGAATTTCTTCTACTTTGAAGCTCTTGTAATACTTGCTAGGGACGTTTAGCCAACGACTGTAACGTACAGTAGATGGTGCCACTTCATACACATTTCTAACAATGGTATCAATTGTTTTTTCCCCTTCATATCTGCATCATTAGGTTGAGTATGTACTTGCCAAATATACTCAATGACAAGATGTGCATAGGATCATACACCAAGTATGTCGAGAGATCAAAGCTTTACAAAGCATTTAATTTCCAAAGAATGGATTCTCCGAACAACCCAACATTTTTTAGTATTTTTTCTTTTTCATTCCGATTGCAAGTCCTATTATGCATCGACAATGCATCAATCATCTCACTAGTTGATCGTTTCGGAGGAGGATATCTTGTCTGGTATCAATTCCCACCATAAACATAGCGACTAATCGGACCATTGTAAGTTTGATCCAAAGTAGCTTCGACGTTGTCCCTTCGACAAAAAAATTGACAACCATTTTTGAAGAGTCTGATTTTAGATTGTGTCGGATGATCACCAGTCACCATCATTAGCATAGCACGAAGATGAGAATTCTTTGACATGGTTTGATCTGGAGTAAAAATTTTCGAGGGAGGATAATTATAGTACACGCTAATTCTCTCAAGAAATCGATGTTCTAGCTCTTCCACCAGCAGTTGTAAGAATGATGTGAACGAGTCTTCAACGGTGCAAATAAGCTTTTTGCAACTAAGAGGTATGAACAACACAGGTAGAATGTTTGGTATTGATGATTTTCCAACATTGAGTAACCTAAACTCCACAACATAACAATCTTTTTGAGTGGTTCGGGATGTTTGAAATCCATCTGTATGCAAAAGTAAAGCAAAGTTCCTTGGATCTCCCTGTCATGAAGAGCTTATAAGAAGCATTAGTGCTTGGGTGTGAGAAAAACACTAGCAATAAAATAAAAATAATTGAGCTACAACCGTTGAATACCTTGCACATTCTTCTCATGCACACGATGGAAGAATGACATGAAATGCATATAAAGTCATATACACCTCTATGTTCATTCCAACTATCTTCGAGTATTTGGCATCTTTTTGGAAATGTTGTGTAGGTATGGTTGCAAAAACTTTGCTCGCATACAACTGGCAACTCGAATGTTGAATGTGGATCCCAGAAAGCTTGTGTTTCCCGACATTTCTCCCCGTCCCAAAGCTCATTTATGTATTCTGGATGCTCGGTTTTTTGGTTGCCCAACCAACGTTCTCTATTTCTCCACATTGTTTGTAGACAAATTTTCTTGCTTCTTAGGAGGAGCTATAGCTGGGGATGATCAAAGCATATTCAAAGGGAACTATGTATTTTCTTGGTTTCATACATTCTGTGCATTTTTCACAGCAAGATGAACAATTTCGCTTAAGAATATATTTTCCATGTAAGTACTCTTGGCAAAGGCAATGTAATTATCTTCTTTTGCTAGGACGATAAACCAAGGGCTACGGAGGCTGCTTTTTGAACTAGTACACAGTCTGAATCTCTAAACATCATGCATATCTAGACCTGCATACATGGCAATCATTTGTCTCCAACATGTTGGGATGTTGACTCCCTTGATATCTCCATTCCAGATAGTAGGAAGTTGAACCAAAAGCTTTGAATTGAGCATGTAAATTAATAAAAGTCAAAATTACATGTTATGCATTAAATTGGAGATATTTTGAGTCATGTGGATGAAATTCAAGCTATGTGATCCTAAGCTCAAAATGTATCTGATTTCATCATTCTTGAGCACTAGGGACCAAATTTGAGTGGTCTCAAGTGACTTATCATTCAAATCAGAGTATTGATTTGTAGATGTTCAAATAGAATCTAAAGAGGTAATTGGCCTATTTTTAGCAGATGTCATTATGAGCTATCTCAAGTGATAGGAACATATTCCATCAATGAGAGATAGAACTCAAGCAATCTAAATGTTTTAAAATTGAGATCGATTGAGTTTGATCACTTGATGAGCCATGTTAAGTAGTTAGAGACTAACTTGTAGTATAGGCATTGAACTGAAGCTATTGAGACATGTAGACATCAAGTTGGTTCTAGTCTAACAATATTCCTCTAATTTCATCACTTAATGGATATTTTTGAGTGATAATCAAGCCATCTTGAGTGATATACGTTGAATTTCAGCTATCTCATGTGATAGGGGTCAACCTCCTCAATAAGCAATCAAATTCAAGCAATCTAAATGTACTAGACTTAAAAAATGATTGAACTTGATCACTCAATGAGACATGTCAACTAATAAAGTCCAAAGTTACATGTTATGCATCAAATTTGAGCTTAAGTCATATGCGTGAAATTTGAGCTGTGTAGTTGTCCTAAGCTTAGGGTTCATCTGGCATAATCACTCAACGAACACTCTTGAGCGATACGGGCCAAAATTGATTGATCTTGAGTGAAATAATGTTTGGGATATCTTGTGTCATAGGGGTCAATTCTATCAACAAGGGATCGAACATGAGCAATTTAAATGTATCGGAGTCAAATTAGACATTTAGTTGGTTTTAGTCTAATTCTTAGACTTAGAAACAAGATTCTTCTAATTTCATCACTTAATGAACATTTTTCAGTGATAATGTTTAAAATCAAGCCATCTTGAGTGATATACATTGAATTTAGGGCTATCTCATTGCCAAAATATTTCTTCACATCCAGTACCAGCAGGAATCATTCCACCGATGATGACATTCTCTTTTAAACCTCTCAACCAATCGATTCGATGATAGGGGCCAACTTCATCAATAGGCAATCAAATTCAAACAATCTAAATGCACTAGACTTAAAAATGATTTAACTTGATCACTCAATGAGCCATGTAAACTAATAAAGTCCAAAATTACATGTTATGCATTAAATTTGAGCTTTAACTTAAGTCATATGTGTGAAATTTGAGCTATGTAGTTGTCCTAAGTTTAGAATTCATTTGATTTAATCACTCAATGAACACTCTTGAGCGATAAGGGCCAAGATTGATTGATATCAAGTGAAATGAAGTTTGGGATATCTTGTGTCATAGGGGTCAACACTAACAGCAAAATATCAAACATGACCAATTTACAGTGTACTGGAGTCGATATTAGTCAAATTTGATCACTCAATGAGCCATGTCCATAGGTGAGGATCAAAATTGAGCATTCTTTTGTGTAGGCATTAAATTCAAGCTATCTTGAGAAATAGTTATCATGTACAAATCTACTTGCAGACTGTTTCAATCCATAAGCTCTTGCGCATCCCAGAGGCATAGTCGACTACTGCTTGCCAAGAATCTCATAGCTAATTGGATCGTCGTTAGCCATCGTTCTTGCTTCATCGAATTTGACATCTCTGAACAGTTTTGATTTGATTAGTCTTTGATAGGTAGATCCTGTAGTATGATGAATGTATATCATATCCTACAAGGTACCCCTACTTGACCTTTTCATCCAGCTTCTTGTGGATCTTGTCAACAATATATGCATATGCTACACATCCAAAGATACATACATGAGCTAGATTAGGCTTGTTACCCCACCACACTTCATGTGGAGTTGTGTAAGAAACACCTTATTTGCTTGTCTTGTTCTACAGGTAGGTGGTTGTTGCTACTGCTTCAGCCCATATTGATTTTGATGCCTTTGAGTAGGCAATGCACCTTGCTACTTTCATGAGAGTTCCGTTCTTCCTTTCTACTACACCATTATGTTGTGGTGTGTAGGCTGCAATCTTCCTATGAAGGATGCCATGACTGTTGTAAAAATCAACAAAGCGTTTGGAGGTGTATTCGGTTCTGACCTGCTTGACTTTCTTCTCTTTCCACTTCTCAGCTTGGTTTACATACTCTATAAACTTTTCAAGAGATTTGGACTTGTTGTGGATAAAGTAGATGACATCAAACTTACTGAAATCATCAATGAAGGTGATTAGTATCGTGAGCCTCCCATAGAGAGCACGTTAGGTCCACAGATGTCGGAGTGTGTAAATTCCAGGAGTTCTGCTTTGTGTAGCACCATTGGGTTCATGTGACATAGTCTCCTATGCCATAAAAGATCCATCGAATCATGGATTTGATGAGTCTGCTCTGTCAGTAGGCATACCTTTAGATGATACAGGTTGCCTCTGCGTTTGCCTTGTGTGATGAGAGAACTGGCGCTGACATCAACCACATTGCATGCTATGTATGTGAATGTCACATGCATGCCTACATCTGCTATTCTCGCTACAAATAGAAGATCCTTTTGTAAAGGGGGCACACACAAGACATCATCAAGTCCTCTGTCTCGGTGGTGTTCAGCCACAGTGTGCCAATTCTGCTCAGTTGATGTTGCGATCCATCTCCCAGTATGATGTATCTTGATGAATCTTTTTGCCGAAAGTCAGCTATCATGTGTCTTGTTGTCACAAAATGTGACCTAGCTCTCGAATCATGAACAACTTTTTGAATATCGACTAGTGATGTAGTACGTTTGTGCATAAATAAGTAGATGGATTGTTGTTTGTTCTCTCCTCAATCATCTTCAAGGACTCTGGTTCCTCTACATATGACAAGCTATTGGAGGGCTCCTTCCTGCTTAGAATTTTCTTGCTTCTTGGGTTCTGATAATAGTCTACTATTGCATGACCGTTTTTTTATGAAAATGTACGCATTGAATGTTTGGGTTTAACCAACATGCGTCAATAGTATGTCCGTTGCGTCTACATCTAATGTAGAATTTTTTGTCACCACCTTGCGATTTGTGTTGAGTAGGTGCCTTCAATCTTTCTTATTTGTCATCTTCTTTCGACTGACTGCGATCTGATCTTCGAGATGACTCCCTCTTAGGATGAGACTTTTTCTTGTATTGATCTTTACCATTGTATTGAGCTTGACCAGGGTCTTGTTTGTCATCGTAGTGCTCTCTTGCTTATACTTCTTCCTTGATCTGTTGGACTTTGAAACCAAACAATCAGGTTGCTCTGTAGGAACTGTTGAAGCCGAGTATTCTAGATCAGGCGACGATTCCAATTTGAGCTCAGTTGGGGCCGATCTATCGGATAAGGCTACAGTCTTAAACTGCGATCAATCATCCTCTGAATAGTAGAAGCTACTGCTAATCTGAACAACAGAAATATATCTACCAATAAAATTGAACAAGCATCACAAGATTTAGAGATTGCACATTGAGCAGAAAAATTGCAACTCGTCTATATTATCAAAATCGAGTATACATCATAAAATCTCTTTTGAGCACTATCTGTTTCTCAAATTAGCGCATTGGCATGAAAGAGGTGTTCTCTTCTCACAAAAATGGAACTAGCTACTGCTAGAACTATCTCTCTTTCTTGATACGCATCTCAGTGAGTGCTGCATTCAAAACTGTGTTTTTCTATGTATATTATGCATGTCTATGGAATACATATATCATATTGGATTAGATTACAAGATTTGATTAGCTAAAAGTTTAGCTAAACGATCATTAACTATTTTTTATGTTAACACTGCATGGAGGCGATGGATTGTGATAGTTTAAAAAAAAAGTTCACGCCCAAGTAGCTGAGGTCCAATAGTTCATCCATGCCCGATACGTCCTCTTGTACTTAGCCTGTGGATGTCCGATTAGTCGGGGTAGCTTGATAGCGATAAATATAAGGAGAGATAGGAAAACACTAAAGGCTTTGAAATGTAGAAACACAAGGTTTCTTCAGCTCTCTCTCAAGGCGAGTATTTTGTTGATTCCAAGCTTGACCTTTGTCTCTCAAACAATGCCCTGTCTAGAGGTTTTGTAAAGATATCAACTACCATCTGCTTAGTCGGTATTCAACCAGATCCCTGATCAAGTAATACTTTATGGCAAATCCACACACATTACACTTGCATCATATAGACATTGTAAGGAAAAACCGATATATAAAGTAGTCAATATATAAAGACCGATATGTTGCATTTCATGCCTATTTGCATTATGCATTGATCTGAAGATGGAATGCAATGTTCTAATGCCTTGGATGGGCATTTTTTTTGTTGAATAGTATCATGAGGGTGGTATTGAGAGGAAATGTGAAGATTTAGAAGGGATGAAACATTACTAGTGGGGAGGTGAGCACTAAAAAAAAAAGGAAAAAAAAGAAGAGAAAACACCTATTGATGATTATGGATCTATGTCGAAGACTAAACACACACTATATTTGAATTTGTATTGGATCCTACATTCAAGTTGTCGTCATTGCATATTGTATATTCTATTAAAACAATATCTTCATAGGCTGGTCATATATATTTCAAACCTGACGCCAAATTATGTGTCTAGTAATTAAGGTAACAACTTTGAGTGATAGTCATTTTTTTAAATAATCTCATTGTCATGACATCGTTTATGTGATTCTTTTTCTTTTTTTTTTTCAATATCGAATAGATATATTTTTTTAATTTTTTTATTTTTATATTGTTTCAAATTCAAGATTTTTTTTTGGTTGTATTTTAAAAAGAAAAAAAACTATCTTACATCATCATTATTATATCAATTTATTGGGATATTTATTATGATAATTATCATGAAGCATCTCATATGTATGATGACTTAACGGAATGCACAGATTTCAATGATTATATTTTTACAGACTCAATTTGCCATATCTATCAGATACTTTTATTTTTTGATCTTATAGTAAGGAAAAACTAGTGGTTCAACTACCATAAATTGAACAACTAACTTTAGTTTATGACACAAATGTGTGAGAGGCTATCTTGAGAAAAATATTTCATCTTATTTGAGAAAGATATAGTATACATCTAGGAAGGTGATACACTCTATATGAAGATTGGAGGTAAATTTTGTTGCTGCTGAAGACCATCTTTTGGATCTTTTATTGAGAGTATTTGTGAGATCTTTTGAGTGATGAGTGGAAAAATGAGTGGAGAGAATATGATGAGTGTTTCTATTTTGTTGTTCATAAGGTCTTGAGAATTATAATTGGATCATAGATTTTCTTTGGTAAGAATAGAAAATATCAGATCTCATTCAAAATCTATCTATGATAGTAGAAATGTGAGGTATAGCATGAATATTTGCTTGAAAAAAAAAAATCTATCTATTATTCAAGGGAGTGAATAGGTTTTTATGAAAATGATATATTCACAATGTGAATGACGAAGATCCAACTTTTAGAATAGGTTGCATTGCACGCACTACATTATATAAAGACCTAGACACAAAGCTGAGAAACTGCATTCATATCTTGTTACGACAATGAAGATTGCATCAACATTTCCCAACAATGCATGGTTTTGATGATGGGCATTACATTATGATTTGATGGAAGTGAGAACATATTTTCTTCAGACACGGGTTGGATGCAATAAAGGATTTTTATTTTGGATAAAGACAATGTTGCTGAAAGATCTAAAGGTTGAATCAATGGCCTTTGGATTCATGTTGTTGAATAATAATGGTTAGCATCACACTATATTGTGTGTTGAGCCCATTAATTGATGAAGAAACCTTGAGATGCTGAAAAGATAAAAAGATCGTAAAGCTAAATCAATGGCTTTATGATACAAAATCAAATGTCAAAGACTATTCCCTCTGTTCGTGGAGACGATTCACGTTTAAGTGGGGGGGAAACATGTAGTGCATTTTTCTGGTCAAAATTTCAAAATTTCAGCAACTACAATCATTGATGCTGATTTTTTAGAAGAAAATGTGCTAGATGTATCTCATATGCGCAAAATTTGCTATTATGTCACTTTTTACTGATGTACGAATGTAGCTATGTTAAAGAGTAGCTATAAAATTCTATGGCAGGTTCAAATGTATCAAGTCATCAAATGACAGTTATATCAGAAGAATTAGAGTTATTTTTAAGACTTTATTATTTCTAGTAAGTTTGTTAGATAACAATATTTATAAGTGACTCTGATGGACAAAACTATCTATAGTTGTTAATGGCCATTGTTTGTCATGTTGTAATTGACCAATGTACTTGTTAAACTATGATTAATAAAAGATGCCCAGTAGGTACCTTTAAGGCACTGACTTAAGTTTCAAGGAAAGGTCCAAAGGCTAAGGGTCCTGCAAACAACGACAATCAAAGTTCAGTTCAAGACGAAGACAACCAATCAGCGAAAATACAACAATCAAATCAATGATCATCACAAATAATATTCTTTTGAAAATTAAGGAATGTTCTAAGGTTAATGGTCATGAAGACAAAATGACGTTCAGTCGCAGTTTCTAATGACGAGCAGTTTATGATTCAAAATGTCTAAGTAAAGAACAGGAAAGAAATTGTCGTTCAGAATCCCCAATTTAAAATACTGTCTGAGATGAAAAAACAGTCAACATAAAATAGATTTCAATTTCTGTTTTGGTTTACCGAATATGCTCTATGCTTAACAAACATAATGGCAATTTACAAGCATAATAAATCTCATATTGCTGATCCATTGAAAAACATGGAAAAGCTACCACTCAAAGTGGTTGAAAAACACCATTAGAGCTATATATATATATTATATATTTGCAAAACCACATACATTAAAAAGATGGTCAAGCTTTCGTAGATAAATCATGGCAATTGCATCAAAGATTGAATAAAATTAAGTTTGCTTGATTGGAGAGAATACAAGAATTAGTAAATGAAAAATATTTATATCATTGAAAAGAATATTTGAGATGGATTACTTATGAGGGGTTCAAACTTAAGTTACCTTCTAGTATAATCTATGGCAATATCCAAACTAGAAACCCAATGACTGGCTTCATAATCATACCAAAACCCCGCTATAGTGTTATGAACACTATTAAGCAACACACCAAACGTACCACAAGAGCATTTCAAAAAAGGAAAAGGTCAAAACTATTATTTCGATTTTATTGGAAGGCCAGAATTTTGGATTTCAGAACATCATCAGGAGAAAAATCTATTTTTGAAATTCTAGTCCAACATGTGTATATGCATTCAGAGATAAATGTGCAAGAATTTAACCGTCAGGATCACAAAAAAAACAATTGTGAGTATTGATATTTTTGATACTTTGATTTTTGTCATTCATAAATATCTAATAATAAACTTGCCAATCTGATCATTTTTCTCTTGCAGATTTATATCCATCCAACATAAATGAATGGGAGCCAAGTGGATCTTTAACAGTGTGTTAGATGTTATTCACACTGATATTGGACAGCTGCAATATCGAGGTAGAACTGCAAAGATCTAGCTGATAGTGGAATTTTTTTTATGAATCAATGTACATTCCTGATACAAAAAGAAATTTTGGACAAATAGTATCAATTCCATTACCTAGTTTTGAAAGTGATGAATGGATTATACCATATGCTACAGTTTTAGAATCATTTCGTTGCAAGATATATAATGATGTAAAAAAATTCATTAAAAATGAGCACGGGATTAAAAACAGTCAGATTGAGTTGGTTTATTTTCTTGAATATATTTGTGGATTTCTTTTCAAGTGTCAATGTATGCAAAACCCCAACGATGTTTGTATGCAAAAATTTATCAGATAGTTTATTATCTGAACTTATGGATGAAGGCTGGGACAAAAGATCAGATGGAGAAATAGAATGCAGAATTAAAATGTCTTCCATGTACTTCTGTTATCAAATTGAAAAACAAATGTTGAGCTTATGCTTCCATTATCAAAGATGAAAAAAAAATAAAGGTAAATGGGTGCCACTCGATCAAGACTTGGAAGCCAGTGGACATTCAAAACGAAAAAATATTGAAATTATATACAATGATGTTGTTTTGACATGTGTTGAGGTGGAAGAAGATTGGAGTCTAAGCTACATTCGGCGGGAACTATTGCTCCTACAAGATGATGTACTTTCAGACTTCAGATTCATTTTCAATGGTAAACTCGTAAGTAACTATTAACACTCGATCTTTTATGAATAGCTTCAATCAAAACTTTCTAATACAAATTCTGTACTAATTCTAACTAACTTTGTATTAGTTTTATGTAGGTGCGTAAAAGACATGAGCTCGAGATCAAATGCAGAGATATTGGCGAAACAATCCAACTTATGGAAGAACATTGAGATTCACTATCAGCAAATACATGCCAATCATCATGTCTTTTTATCATTATAAAAAAATTGCATTGCAGTCTTAGACTATGGACACAAGCTGATTGTAAGAATCTATTGTGATATCAATAAAAAAAAACTCATAAACGGGTTGTTTACAGGTAAAATGATTGTATTTTTTTTTATGTCTCTCTATTTACAAATATATTTCTATTCAATCAATTTTTTTATATTTTTTATATCAGTATTAGGAACTAATAAGACAACAGCTCCTTCTATAATCTCGTCCTCCTCTGTTTCAGGAAAGGTTTCAATGCCTTTAAAGACAAGAGGAATATCTGCTACAAAATGGCCTTCCTCTGTATTAGGAAGGACTTTTGTTCTTTTTTGATCATATAAAATAAGATCTGCATCCTGAACAACTTGAAAGGCTGTTAAGGCAAGATCAGCTTCCTTTTGAGGGCCCTCGATGCAGGTGCAACACTTACACCATACTGGGCAAAGGTTCTGATCAACTCTTGCCGAAATCTATATACATCATCAAGAGTATACGGCTCAAGAGTGAACTGTCATCACAAAACATGAGAATCAACAAATTACAAACAATGATAGTAATAAAATATGAATCAGAATAAAATGAACTACAAATGAATAGAATATTACTTTTGCAATATCTACATCTGTTTGTAAATTATACCATTCAAACAATAGCTTTGTATTGTACAAGACGAACCATGCACAACTAAAAACATCATTTTGTTGTACACACTGCATATATAGAACAAAAATTAGTAATATTATGATAGAAATTTTATTTATGCTATGATGATACATTTGAATTAAAAAAGAAATACATGCATATCAGAGATAAATTGAATATACCTTGAGAGATTTAATGGTTATATCTCCAATTAAAGTTGTCGTTGTCAGTATTTTCCGAACGACATCATAAAGTAGAGCTTTAAATTTTCTATGTGTATTTGCAGCTGAGTTTAATTTTACACATAGAAAATTTGATAGTCCCTCCTTATTTATCTTTACAAAAAGAATGTTTAGGCTTCAATGTCGACTGCAACAACCAAGATACAAATATCGATAAATTCATATTTATAAAAAAAATTCTGTTCTTATTAAAGCAATGAGGCATGCAACAATCCAGATTAAAACAACAAAAACAAAAGAGCAATTTTTACTTATTTTCATATGGAATCAAATAGAATTTCGTCATAGGATTGCACTCGATAAAATAGACAGCCTCCTCAAAATTGGCTTCTTCGCCTTTACCGCTCCCATGAAAAATGGACTAATCACAAAAACTGTACCATGGAAATTCTGCAAAAAAGAAACTCTCGTCTCTACTATCGCATCTAAAATTTTTGAGGTTTTATTAGCTCAGCACAAAATTTGGGACCTAATCTAAAGCTTCTACATGTATCTGGAAGAAAAAAATCAAAAAAAATTGTCGAGAAGATCAATTTTGTTAGCTAGGTAGGCCTCGTATTGATTTTAATAGTCAAAATAAAAAAAAACCTGGGCTGGATTGTATGGAATTCTCACAAAAAGATGATGTACAAGAGTAGAAACAGAAGTGAAAACAATATTTATAGATTTCTCTATTATTTTGTCTAGCTCCTCTTGGGTAATCAACACTTTTGGTGATGAAACCTGCTGAGGAGCTGGACAAATAATAGATGGAGGAAAGGGTGAAGATTCTCAATCTGAGTCAGATTCTCCAGCATCTAACTCAGACCTCAGGAAGACACGAGGTCTCTTGGTCGAGATAACTCTAGGAGGAAGGGAAGCAACTGGCCTTCGAGATCCAGCCTTCTTGGGGACAGACTGCTTTCTCTTTCTCCTAGAGGTAGTAGGCAAATCAGTTCTATTCAAAGGTAGGTCTCTGGAGGTGCTGGCATTATCAACATGCAGACCAAAATATATGTCCCAAAGCCTTTTGAGAATGACGAAATCCTTTGGCATGATGATGACACGCTTACCATGCACCACCAAAAGACACAAATCCTCAAAAAATTGGGACAAAAAATCTTTTGCAATACCTTGCAAGGCCTGCATGGCTATCACGACAAAACGAACATCCAGCCCAAGTGACAGAGCGACATTTCATACAGATCGGCCGAAAGGAGTTCTAGGGATCAACAATTCAGTTGATCTCTAGAGTTTTTTTATCTCCCTCAGCCAGACTTGCTTCATGCCATGCCTACATCCAGTACCAGGGGGAACACATGAATGGGATGGCTGTACAGTGGTTATGGCATGGGCAGTGGATTTGGTCCTAGCCATCATACTCAGAGGAAGAAAATAAACAAAAAAAAGTTTGAACAAAAGAAAAGTGGATGAAAACAAAAAAATTTGCAATGAAAGGGCACTAGAGATCGATACCAAAACTGAATATCGATTTTGAGCGCAAGATCTATAGAGATTTTTTATGAAACGAGATGCACGCTCGAAAGCAATATTGGAATACCAACGATATCGGACTCGAGCGCACTGTGAGAGGGCAGAAGCTAGAACGGTGAAAGGGCGCGCTTGAGAGCGATATTGGGAGCTAAAAGTAAAAATTTTGCCAAAAAAAATGAAATTTCTGAGGACTTATATATACGAAATTTCCGCACGTGTAAAAAGACGATGAGGACACGTGTCGATAGATTATTAGCCCACGTGGACTGTCCGTACTGACAATGATGACCCTATTATTAGGCCATGTGGGTTGAGACACGTGCGCAGATGCACTCTCGACGCGTGTCATTCTCGCATGTGATAGATATCATATCAATCATTCTAGGTACGGCGCATTTATTTTGACCAGTCATAAGTCGACACGTGTTCCGTCGCCGCTAATCCACACGTGCAAAAAAAAATTTATAAATAGGCCTTCTTCGGCTCGGATTTTCACGCAAATTTACGACTGCTTTTCCGGATATCGATTTCAAGCGCGCCGCTTGCTCTCATTACCCTTCGTTGACTATTTTGCGCCTGGATCCGATACTGCATCGTCCAATATCGCATTCAAGCGCGCTTCGCATCTCTTTTCTTTTTTGCTCTTTGTTCTTGCGCTCGGATCCGATACTCCAACTTGAAATATCTCTCTCGAGCGCACGTTGCCTTGATGTGCTTGCCTGATCTGGGTTTTGCGCCTGAGAACGATATTTAAAACATTAGTTTTGTTGTTTTTGTTTAATATGTCTAATTTTGAATCTAGTTTGCTTTCTTTTTTTCATGAATTTGGTATTACTGATAGGTTGGAGTATTTTAAATCTCTTTTCTCTCCTTTTCTTTTTATTCTACCTTCTATAACTAAGGGCCCTGGTGTGGAGGCATTTTATTTGAGATATATCTCAGAAATCCAAAGTCAACTTGGTTTTCCACCCTACATGGCATTTCTTATAGGGTCCTCGTTGGGCCCATATTTTCTCTAATGTCTGTCTCGGAAGTACAAGGTATTCATGGTCAACGATTGGGTGTTTTTGAGAGTCCCTAGTCACTTTAGAGGCTTGAAAATTGGTATGTGTGCAAAGTTGGCGCCTAGGTATTGCAGTCATTTTAAGGTTATCCAAGTGATAAACAAGGTCGCATACAAACTAGAACTTTCAGCTAACATTAGAATTCATCATGTTTTCCATGTTAGTAAGTTAAAACGCTTGTTAGGGGTTGGGGAGACCTTGCTCCCTGTGGAAGGTCTAGTGGAACTTTTTCGTGATGAGTTTGTGAGTGGACCGCCTGAACCCGAGGCGATTGTTAAAAGGTCTAGTGGAACTTCTTCGTGATGAGTTTGTGAGTGGACCGCCTGAACCCGAGGCGATTGCTAATAGTCAGCAGAGAACTCTACAGAGTGGAGTGCTTTGGAAATTTTTAGTCAGGTGGATGGGCAAATCGGAAGAGGAGGATACCTGGGAAAAGGAGGCCGATGTTGGCTGATTCTAATGAATCCCCAAGATACTTGGATAGAACAACTCAAGAGCACCTCTCACCTTAGACTGAGGAGATCTCTGAGAAGACGAGACGAATGACGACTGAGAGCCGAGTATGAGAGCCGAGAAATGCTAATTAGTAATAACAAGCAAAAACTGTGTAAGTCTCATGGTGAATCCCGAAATATGGAATGACCATGTAGGAACTAGTATTTTTAGGCAAATGTAATAAATGCAAGTAGACCCCTCTTAAAGAAAGTAGAGTGAGCCACCTTTTGATGGTGACCTCTAGTGGAGAGCATTATTCCACTTGTAATTTGTGAAATGTGGAAATTTCACTAAGATGCCACCTAAGGAGCCCTCTTGCTTATTTCAGAGACTCCCTCTTTGAGTAGAGGAGCTTTTTGTGTATTGTATCAACTCCATGCTGAAATGAGAAGAGCCTCCATGAGTTAGATGCATCCATTGAGCTCCTTGATCATGATGGTTTTCTTGAGTGATGCCCCTATGATCACGCCCTTCCATTCATATTGTGTGTAAATGTGAATTTAGAGTGGAATAGTTTTCTTGCTTTCCTAGTTGTGGATTAGATTTCATGTTTTCTCTGATGACCTTCCATAAGCCTATGAAGGCTCTTGAACTCCTCTAGGCCTCTCTCTTTCTCATTGGATGTGCATGGAACTCCATAGTGTTTTGGAGAGAACTAAATGCCATCTATATAAGAGGAGTAGGGCGCCCATTAGGAGGGGGAGAGATCTCTTTTGCTTACCTTGCTTATGCTCTAGTGTGGCTACTAGTGTGTAGAGTAATTCTTGTGTGTAGTATGCTAAGGGTTTGGATCTTGCTTATGGTATGGGACATAAGTAGGGTTTGGATCTTGAGTAAGCTATGGATTGTTGTGATATGATTATGATTTGTTATTCTTAACGGTTACCTTGTTCAATTTCTTATAGTCGACGCAAAATCTTATAGTCCCATCCTTCTTGGCAACCAGAACCACTGGTGATGCCCAAGGAGACTTACTAGGTTGTACCCACCTCTTTTTTAGGTAATCATGTAATTGTCTACTTACCCCAGCCTTTCTGATGCACTCATCCTATAAAGACGTTGTGCAATTGGAATTGCTCCAGGTGTTAGTTCAATTTATGATCAATTGTTTTTTTTCTAGTGGTAAACCTAAATCATTGAATTCCTGCCTAAGTTCATTATAGGCTTCAAATTCTGTAGTGTTTTCCCTGGGTATACTCATGGCATTTATGTTAAGTTCCTCATCATTGAGGCAAATGATATCATTATGAAAACATAAATAAACTTTACTAATGAGAATGAGGGAGAGATTTTGCAAGTTACACGTGTCTCAGTCTGCTGCTCCCAGACATGTTTTTCTAGATAGGACTGATCTTCCTACCAGGCATCCTAGGAAGCAAGTAGCCCCCAAGAGAGCCCCAAAGAAAGTAAGGAGGGTAGATACCACCAACTCTGCAAAGCCTAATCCGGATACAAATGTAGATAATGATGCCCTAGATAAGGTTGTAAATATAGCTACATCGATATTGGATACTCTTGTAATTTCCGTAGATACTACTCATCCACCTCGTCCTTCTCCTTCAAATCTTTATACATATATAGATTTCGATGATTATCTTAAATTTGAGAAGGACATAGCCGATGCTGTAGATAGAATTGGTACTCCATCTTGTTTTAGAATAGAGGAAATTGACTTTAGTATAAATTATAGAGTTGTCGATTGTTTGGAACTTAAAAATAGACGGGCTTCTATCGGTGATCCTGTGATAGAGTCTGGGCTTACACTCTTGCAATATGACATTGCAAGAGATTTATCCAATGAATTGCTGGTGCTCAATAACTTTTTGCTTCAGGCCTTCAAGGAGAATAATGACACATTGTCACAGTGTCTTACTAGTGGATTCACACCAGCAACAAAATACCTGCTCATGCCTTATCATACCAAGTAAGATATGTTAAATGTTTCTTGCTGTTTAATGCTTTATCATTGGCATTATCAATGGAAATAGTTCTCAGAATTGCAGCTAGCGAAATTTCTATCTTATTTTACAGTGACCATTGGAGTTTAAATCTGATCTCTATTAAGAAATCTGTAGATAATATTGTTAAAGGTGTTTGTGTCAAGATGAACTCGGCTAGCAATATACATAAGGATATAGATATATACTTGCCATATTTAAGTAAATATATTCCAACAGATGTTCCCCATTTCATGGAATGGCAGATCGTTAGTTTGGAGGTAAATTTTGTCTTTCTTAACAACATTTTGAAATCAGTAATGTATTTGTTTCATTGTAATTCATTCTCTTTCATAATTGATTTCTTGTGTACTAAATTTTTTTGCAGTCAACCCAGCAAAATGATTCATTCAGCTGTGGGTGGTACACATTATATAATGCAAAGTTATTTTTTGAGTGGTTCAACCTTCAGAAAGATGTTGATATTTCTAAGGTAATTAATTTTGTTTATACTTCTTATTTTTGGAATCATGATTAGTTTTCTATTTTGTTGATGTTTTTATCCATTACAAATACATGAATGTTTTATCTTGTAGTTTATATAACCTGAGTACACATCAAGCCAGGTGTACCGATTTAGACAAGAAATTATCTTGAGCATACTGGCTAGGGAAAAGCTTCAGTCTCCCGTTGTTGATGATGGTGCAAATGATGATGTAATTATACTAAATAAAGATTAGAACAATACAGATAGCGTAGAACATAAATAGATGGCACATGTATAGAATTCATAGAAAAATATACATTGATATATCAAATGCTGCTCCATTTTATGAATTTGGGAGCACAAATTACATGTAGTGATGCCCAACTTGGGCTTTCATTTATTGAATGAAAGAGTCTATACACATATTTTTACTAAACTTTATTTGAAACTATTGTTCTCCCACAATGGTGATTGTGTAGGTAGATCTTTGTAGCACGTTATCAGCTCCTGTCTTTTTCGCATCTATGACATGACAAATATTAGTGAATGTGCAATTGTAAATGATGTCATTTTCAATTAGTTTGTTCTATTTTGGAATGGCAATAAACATAAAGTAATTACGAGTCTTCCGTTGATGATAAATCTGAAATATATTGGTAGATTGGTATGTAATAGCATGAGCTCTGTTCTGATAAAATCGAGCTTCCAATGCTCTTCCACCTCAACCATAGTCAAATATTCCTCATTGTAGATAATGCTTATCTCCATTCGGTTTGTGTGACCATTTAGTTCAAAGTCTTGATCCAGTGGTAGCCATGTACCTTCAATTTTCTTGTATCCCTGATAGCTAAATGTGAGACTGAGCATTTGCTTTTCGATATGATAACAAAAGATCATTGAAGATTTTTTAATCCTACATTATATGTCATTATTTATTTTACTATCCTAGCCTTGATCCATGAGATCTGACAAAGTCTCATCTAATAAATCCTTGCAAACAAATAAAGTTGGTGTCCTATGAACACTAGCACTCGAGAAAAAATCAATAAATATATGCAATGAGATAAACTGACTTAGGTGAATAATTTTTGAGCCAGTGTTTATCTTCATAGCATTTCTAATATCAATGAGTAGCTTACATCTCAAGGATTCAAAAACAATACTGTCAGGAGTAGGCCACTCATCACTTTGAGAATTAGGCAATGGAATTGCTTTGAGCTTTCCAAAACCTCCATATGTATGTGGCGTATATAAAGATTCATAAAAATAGATACTTAGGCCTTTCATCAAAGTCCAAACTTAAAAACTCCATTGACAAACCTCACCACATAGTATTGCCTTTGCAAAGCAAGTGTGTACTTTTTACATGTGTGAGGACATCTCCAACAATGTGAATGATCTCCTAAAGTGTGTGTGATTGCAAATAGATCTAGAACCAATATGGTAGAATCAATCTAGCTTGGCAATTCTAACGCAAGAGCACATTAGACGTGAATCATACAACCAGTATTCATCAAACACATTCAAAGACAACTTTTGGTGAAAAATAACTAAGTGTAGAATTGTCTTGCTCTCGGGTAGAGAGAGAGAAAATAAATGTGGTCTCGAGTAGAGAGAGAAGCAACAAATTCTTAAGTGTAGAATCACTCAGTCTCTCAAAAAACTCAATGTAGAATGAGATCTCTCTTACTCTCTCATAGTAGCTCGAGATCCAAGAGGTGTGACAATGGTACTCAATGATTGGACCTCTCCAAAATCACCTCTTACTTTGATTGGACCAGTTACACTTACATTGATTGGACCATTTTGTTGCATCCTTCAGTATGATTGGTCCATATTGACAAATAAGATTATGAGGTGCAATGTCATTAGCCCTCTACCATCAAGCCAAGCATAAGCAACCTACAATATTATGAGCTAACCAGATCTAAATTTGGGCTAGTCACTTAATTGCAAGTGTGCAATGAGTAGTTTTGATAGAGGACCCCAAATCTCAAGTTTTTTAAGGCCTATTTGTTGACGTGTGGGAGTGCCACAAAGTGTGTTATTGATCTCCTAAGACATTGTGATTGCAGATAGATCACACATAGATTGAAAACCAAGATCTATTTCATAAATCTAAGGCAAGAGCACATTACTACATGCATAAATCAACCATACAAGTACTTTCACACGTGTGGAGACTTGAAATACTATTGAAAATAAAAAAGCAATCTATATTGACTTTTGGGGTTGATGAAGATTTACAACATGCATGTAGTGTTACAACTTGCAAATGCTAAAAATGGCCTTGCAAAAACTCAAGCAACATTATATGCAAAAGTCCAGTTTATCATATGCATGTAGATCTAGATCATGAAATGGCCAAATTTGGGCTAGTAGAAACTCGAGGTACTACATATGCATTATGTCCAAAATTTCCAATGTGACATGTAAGGCATGCAAAAGTTGTAATGGACACATGCAAGTAGATTTGTACATTTGTAGTTGAGAAATTGCCACATGTAGAAAGTAGGTAGAAGTAGGTGGATAGACATGCATCCAAAGTGATAGGCATCGATACTTTGGTAGAAACTACTTTTAGAGGTGGAGAAAAGAGGTTGCATGCTAGTACTACCATGAGCTACATCCTCTCCTACATATGTAATGTGGGGTTCTCTCACAATGTTAATGAAGAATCAAGCATAGATGCTATCATAATGTCAAATTGGATCTTGTAAAATTTTGCTTGTATTGCTATTCCCTCTCTAACCCGAGTTTGAAGTATTTTCCATACATTAATTGCTTTTGTACTTTTTTCATTTGTGTGGAAATAATCTTGCTTTGATCAATAGCATTCTAGATTGTGATATAGCCTTAGATTCTTGAGGTAGATTGTGAATTTCACTTCCATCTGGTCTATGTGCTAACACAAAACTTTGTAAAGATCCTTCACACATTTTTGGTGGTTTCCCACATGTGTGAACATTCTGGATTTTTCACATGGTATCATAGCTAAACAAAGTTTTGAATGCTATTATCATCTGATGTATGGAAATTTTTGTGTCAATCCAAACTAGGAAGTTGTTTTCCATTTTTTACTATCTATTCTTGAACAGTGTTTGGACCAAAGAGATTACAATTGAGGTTTTCAGATTTGAACAGAGGTTGTATGAAATTTTGACAATTCACACGTGTGAAAATCAGTGTACTTCAATCCACTTAATCTCCTTGATGTTAGATCCAAAGATAATAAAATTATAGCTTGTTCAAAAGCTAAAAACATCTAGTTTCCATTGCAATAGGTTTCAAATAATTTTGATGAGCTTACAAAGAGTTATAAGCTCTTAAAGAGGGTTAGGGAGAGAACCAGAACCTGAGTGAACACCTTTTGATTTGACCATATTGTTTGCTTGATTTAAAATTCATGTTCTGTGTATACCAATTTACCAAACTCGAGGTCTAGACAAAATTTTGGCTTGTTTGACATGTTTCATACAAACTAATTGTATTTGAGTCAATATTTTATTCTTTGAGCATTCCACATGTGCCAAAGGAAGATAGAACCAAAATTAGTCTATACTCCATATTTTTTGAGAGGTTGCTCTAGTTTGCAATACATTGGTAGGATATTTGAGATTTATCTCAAGTTCCGTTGCAAGATTTTACATAGGAATTGGTAGTACACCGTCTTCGTGAGTCCTATAGTGAAAAAGAAAGCAACATACCTTTTTGTCTATTTACAAAGAATCTTCACATTAATGACATCTATGGGAGGTTATCTCTTAGAAGTTAGTGAAAGATTGAACACCTCCAGTTATTCAATCTGGAAGGTTAGAATGGAGTCTATTCTTATACTCCAAGATGTAATGGACATTGTTCAAGAAACTGAGGAGGAACCTCATTCACATCTTGAAGTTCCAAAATTTAAGAAGAGAGCTAGGATGGCTCTTCACTTCATAAAATTGAATGTCTTTAATGAGATTATAAGAGAGATTGTTTCTTGCACATATGATAAAGAAGCTTGGGATGCACTCAAGGAAATCTATGAAGCTAAGAATACTTCTAGAATTCTCACTCTTAGAAATCAAATCTCTCAAAGTTCACAAAGGAGAGTGCTTCAAACTATGTATTGAGAGTTAAAGTCGATTCTTCATAGGGAGCTTGCTTGTGTTGGGGTCACAATCAATCAAGATGAGCTAGTACAATTAATTCTTAATGGCTTGAAAGAAGACTATGAAAATCTTGTTCAACCCTTTGTTATTAAGGAGGAGTTACCAAACTTGCAGACTCTTCAAGGAATTCTTATCTTTGAAGAAGCTAGACAAGAGTATAGACTCTTGAGGATGGACAAGTTGTCTCTCAAGCATATTGAAGATGTCAAAGTCCTCTTTGCCAATAACAAGCACAAAGGGAGAAGCAAGAATCACAATTCTCAAGCCTTCAAAAAGACAAAGCTATGGACAAAGACAAAGATGGAGAAGAAGATGATTCATCTCATCCTTCTACCTCCAAGTACAAGAAGAAAAGAGTCAAGTGTTTCTTTTGTGGAAAAAAGGGGCACTATGCCACTAATTGGTTCAAGAAGAAGAATCAAGACAATCAAGCCAATATTATCAAAGAAGGTCCATTTTCAAGTGAAGGAGAAGGATTTCTCATGGTGTCAAGTTTCTCCTCTACATCCTTCAATGATGTATTTTGGTATTGATAGTGGTGTTTCATCTTTCATGTGTTGCACCAATAATACTTTTGTTTCTATTGTATCTTTTCAAGGACTTAAGAAATCAATATACACAGCTATTGATCATACATGTACTATTGAAGGAATTGGGAGTTGCCCCTTGAATCTTGCATCTTCTAAGATTCTAACACTTTTTTGTTCCTAAACTCACAAAGAATGTGATAAGTGTTGGAAAGTTGCTTGATGATGGTTTTGATGTGGAATTCAATATCAATACTTGTATCATTAAGAAAGGTAATGAGATCCTAGAATATGGATCTAATTATGGTGGCATTTTCAAGTTAGATCTACATGAAAGTGCAAGTTCTTGTGATGTTGCTTTGATGACTAGTATTTCCAAGGAGGAATCATGGCATAGGAGATTGAATCATTTCAATTTCAGATCTATGTTTACTATGGTCAAGAAGATCAAGCCAAGTGAGGCTTGTTCTATAGCAAAATAACATAAGGAGCCATATTTGATGTCTTCCATCAAGACAAAACATCCATTGGAAGTGGAACAATTGAATGTTCACTTCTCATCATCTATAAGCAAGGGAGATACCACTTGCTTTGCTACTTTTGTGGTTTCACAAGTAACACTTGATCTTGTTTCTTCAATTTTTATGGTGCATGATTATTTCTCATTATTCAAAGCTTTGTGGAGGTGTGGAGCTACATTTGCAGCCACACTACCTCATTCGCTACTTTCGAGGCTGCGACATACTCAGCTTCGCAAGAGGATTGAGCTACCAAGGTTTGCTTTTTGCATATCCAGCTGATTGCAGTTTCGCATGCTATCATACATCCTCCAGTAATGGACTTGTTGTCATCTTTGCAGCTCGCCCAGCTTGCATCACTATAGTGATGCAGTTTGAATCCTTTCTCTTCGTTTCTAGTTCTGTAGGTTAATCCAACATTATGGGTACCCTTCAAATACTGTAGGATTTGTTTGGCCATTTTCCAATGTGCTAGACCAGGATTGGAACAGAATTGGCTCAATGCGTAAACAGAGAAAGCCAGATCGGGTCTGGTACAAATTGTTAAGTACATCAGACTACCGATTAAGTTCTGGTAGGGTATACCTGCCATCTTTTGTTCTTCCTCTTCTGTTTTTGGGCAATCCTGTTTCGTGAGCTTGGCTCCAGCTGGCATTGGTGTGGCTTTCTCTTCACAGTCCATCATGTGGTACTGCTTCAGCACTCTTCTGGCGTATTCTGATTGACTCAAGTGCATTTTGCCATTTGTTCGATCTCTTCTGATCTCCAGCCCTAGGCATTTTTTTGCTTCTTCAAGATTTGTGATTTCGTAGTTTTCAGAAATCTGACTCTTTGTGTCTTTAATCAACATCAAGAAATTTTCTATCATCAGCGAATCATCCACGAAAATGGTCAGTATCACAAAATCCTTTCCTACTCTTTTGATGTAGACATTGCAGTCTGGTTGAGTAGGATTGAAGTCTAGAGACTTCAGAAGACCATCAAGCTTTTTGTACTAGGCTCGTGATGCCTGTTTTAGACCGTAGATGCATCTTTGCAATCGACATACATATTGTCTGTTGTCGGGGTCTTCATAGCCTTCAGGTTGCTTCATGAAAATTTTCTCCTCTAGATCTCCGTGGAGAAAGTAGAATTTTCTGACATTGTTGATTATTCATATGATGACCTTGAAAGTGAGATAGATTATGATAAAGATGGCAATTGGAAATCTGGCAATGAGGCCTTGGAGGCCATTATTTAAAAATCTAAAGCCTATGAAAAGACTTTGCCTACAGAGGACGAATTTTTGGAATTTAAAAAAGGATATCCCCCTAGGGCTAGATATATCCCCTCCAAAAATGTAGAGGCCATTGGAGGACATGACATCAGCAGAGCAAATGTCATTGATTACGATGATTATGATCTGGTAAGTAGATATTATATTGGTATTGATATTGTTCAGTTTTCTTATTTCTTATTCGTATTGATATTGTTCAGTTTTCTTATTGAGTTTGCAGTGTTATGTATCATTCTAAATTTATTTTCTTTTCTCGTTTACATGATGCTATTGAAATAGATGCCTTTGGTATGAGACATGGAGGCGTCCGAGGTGTATCAGCTGGCAGAAAAGATGTTTCTCTATCTCATTATTTGAAAAACTTTCAAAATAATGAGATTTGATATATCATTCATCTTATAATCCATATGCAACCACTGTCATTATGGCCATCAAATCATTATCAGTTTGTTTAGGAGGCCATAAGTACGCAAGAGGAACATATAAAATAATTTTTGTGAAGAGAGATTTGGCTATTAAGATATTGGGTTATACTCCCAATGAGACTACCAAAAGATCATCTACAATGGCCCTTTATTCGGGTTACCTTGATATGAGCAAGAGGAAAAATTTAGAATTTGTGGATCCATATGAAAGGAGATTATTCCTTCATGACAATACCATCTGTCTGAATCTTGAAGAGGATGATGATGATAATTAAATAATTTTCTATAATAGATTTTTGATATATTACAAAGATCTCTCTTTTGTAATGAATTTGAATGCCTTTCGAAATATCGTAATACTTGGCGAGTTTTTAGCTTGATATCTAAATTGTTCTCTTCTGTAAAACCACTAAAAAAGTTGAACTAAATATTTATTTTTTGAATTGTGTCCTCCATGATTTGTTGCTCTATGAAATGCTCCCCTTGCTTGCCAATGAGATTTTTCCATACCTTGTGATGACCAGATACTTAATCTCCCATATTCCTTTGCAAAATAAGTTGCATGATGAAGAAGGATGTGCTGCAAACAATAGTTTTGATTACTTACATCAGTAGAAAAAAATATAAGCCTGAATGAGAAAAGTACCAGATAATTATATAGATTAGCACCATGTAATGAGTAATGTTGTCTTTTCCCCAACAATCATGTACAAATTTTACAAATGTTGTGCAATGATTTTGCAAAGTCCTCATATCTTCTAATGATAGGTTTTCTTTCCTGATAACACCTATGAGTTTGTCTAAGTTGGTCCACACTTGTCCATTTTCCACTCAATTACTTCCTTCCAATGTTCGTGTGGCTTGAACAATTTCTCTCCAAATTTTGTATCTGACACTTGATTCTTTGCATGTGTGATTGGATAAAAATCTTCTTGCTTTAGCACCTCCAATTGATGGCTTATTAGGAACGTTTTCTTTTTTCCCTGAGATTTTTTCAATTGTGACATTCCCTTTATGTAGTCCTGCATTTGACAGAACTATTTCCAACCTCCTAATTGCTGTTTTAGCCACTGACTCTGGTTTATGATTCCATGCTAGTAGAATATGCAAGTAAATTAGTTTTTCAATAATACGAACCTCAACATGCAATGTGCATATGTGAACATATTTTAATGGAATTGGCAGAACACTTTTCATATTTGGATCTTCAGCTTCTCGTGTTGGGCCAGTGTTTGTTGATCGTCCCAAATTCATATTGTAGCAATCCTTCATGCAATAAAGACATGGATGCTTTGATGTTGCCCCTTGAGAGACATTATACATACATTTTAATGTTTTCAAATCCCCTGCAAGGTGCCATTGAATTTGAAAACTTCCATGGTTTTCGACTGTAAATTTCTCACCCTCCAAATGTCTCTTTATAATCTCGCCATAGTTTGTTCTTGAAAATATCCATGATAGTATTTTATGGTCTTCTTTCAAGACCTGTAGAGAAACAAGTAATGCATCACATGTCAATAAAAAATAGCAAGGTATGAATTGTTAATATAGATATTCTAAATGAAAATTGAAATGTATACTTGGAATGCCGCCAACCACCATATGTGATTTTTCGATTGAACACTAAACGTTCGATCATCTGTATCTGAAATTTCGTTCATCAAAGTGACACTCACATGTTCCAACTTTTGACCCTTGATGATTTCAGATTCGTCCAATTTTATTACAATAATGATCTTTCCATTTACTTGATGTTCGTCTAGTTTATAGAATCAAATAATGTATTTTAGAACATTTTCAATATCAAGGAAAATATTATTGCAATCGTTGTAATTGAGATCACTATATTCTGATTTGTATAATTCAGTTATATGAAGTGCCCGGCCAACTACTTTGAACATTCCGTCATTATAAAAATTTCTACCTAATCTTACCCGATATGGACGCGGAAGATTAATTTTCTTCACCATCACTTGGGAAAAAGCTTCTTTAACTATTCTAAAAGAAGTAGAATAAGTATTTCTGCTAATTCCAGATACATCACATGCACATTGTATCATATTCGCATCCAAGTATGATTGAATCTTAATCAAAACAGTCTCTACAATTTCATTTTTTATTTTTTTAAACCGAGCATTTTTTATCATTTCTTTTGTTGACTTTCTTGGTAAAACATGACTTAAAGATGATCCAATGCATGAACGATCTGTTAAATAGTTCTTTGCCATCACACATGATCTGCAACAAACATATGAAACTCAAATTATGTTTAATAAATAAATAATCCATGTTATCAAATGCAAATCAAACTTAAATGACATATACAAATCAAATAAACAGTTTAGATGACAACATACTTGAATGCTCGGATTCTTTTTTTCTGACTGCCGCTATGTGTAGATAGGTCATCAATATTCTTCATCGGTACTCTCTTTCTTTTCCTCTTTATCATTGTCTTATTGATAACTTTTAGATCAACAACAAATTTTAAACTCTCGGATCGCAACTTTTCCATGAATTCTAACATTTCTTGGTTTGATCCTCGAAGAGTAGTGACAGTAGCCTTCAACTCTGACATAGCATTCTTGAGTGCATTGTTTTCAGCACTAGTGTGTTGCACATAATGAAGCAATTGTTGATTAGCAAATTGTAATTGTTGATTCAGACAAGATATGCTATGCATTCCAATATCTCACAACCTTTGACAATATCCAAGTAATCCGCTATTTCCTTCACATACATATCTGAGAAGATGAGTTACGGACTAAAATCTGGACACAAATCGGTAGCTGGATCATTAGGATAAATTGATCCATCCACCCACAAATCTATATTCAAATGATTATTCATTCTCAATTCTCTAACTATTGCTGCAGCATTCTCTACAACTTTTGTATTTTTCTTAATAATTGGAGTGCATTCCATTGGAAGAGCAACATGCAAATGGAACATTGTCATTGTTAAAGCTACAATCATGTAAATGAATCTACCTACAGTAAATCAATATGAATAGATCTAGCATTCCTTACTTTTGCAATGTTTATGTCGCATTGAAAAATCGTCTCGCCTCATATTTCACTGTAAGCATACAGTGATTTCAAAAGTTTTGCCTCTTCAGTTTTTGCATTGAGCACACCAAGATATTCAGTCTTAAAGCTCTAGTCCCGAATTTGGGAACGAGCATGAAGAGAAGTTATTACCTCTCATGCTAAACTAACTATTGTCTGAAGTTAACCATACTAGTTAAACGTTGGGCAAGGCCGGACACTCGAAAAACGGCGACCAGAAGTTATCGGTTTGCATTCTCTCTCTACGTAACCTCTCTCTAAAGTGAAATTTCTTAAAGGGCCCATTTTGAGCCCATATTTTTCCAAATGTCTTGGATTACATTAAGATGAGAGTTAGCTCATTTTTTTCAATTTTCACATTGTACCCTCCATAACTATTGATTATGTATCAAATTAGACAAGCCATTCTCTTATCCTCCAACACACAATCTGTAGTTCTAGAAAAAGACATCATTGAACACATGTCGAAAAATCAAAAAGCAAATGAGCAAGACATCTTCAAACATGTCTTAAAATATAATCTTGGACCAAACATACCTGGAACTCCATCTTGGCATCGACGAAACTTCAACGATTTACTATCCATGGTGGAATGTTGGGGACTAACACATATTTTCCTAACCTTGACATCTGATGAAATAACCGATATGCGATGGAATGAAATCTAGCACATTGAAAATTTGGTAGAAAATTTTTACAATGACTATGATTGGAGAAATTGTCTAGTAGAATGTTCAATGTTGTTTGTCGCAAGGTTAGACCAATTCATGAAAAAATATTTACTATCATCCAAAGCACTTCTTGGAAATGTCCAACATTATGTGATCAGGTATGAGTTTCAAAATCGAGGCTCTGTACATAGAACCGATTGAGACTCATTAAAAAAGAACTTTATCAGCTTCTGCAACAGTAACCAAATACATTTTTGTAGTCATGCACTTTATATTTGTCAAAAAACAAAAAAGTAGGTTGCAAGTATGGATTTCCATATTCTTCTTCAACAATATATGAAACACACATTAATCTAGATTATCAAAGATGGACATACTATCGTCCATGATATGAGGATAGGAATGTTGTTCCATATCACCCAAGCATTCTACTTTTGTGGAAAACACATATGAAATTATAGAGAATCACAACCAAAACATTGTAATGATGTTACATATTCCTTGTCAGTTATATCATTTTAAATTTGGATGAAGTTCCAAGAACAAAAAAGATGTTCAGTGCATTATAGAACATTACAAAATTGAAGTCTTCAATTAACATTATAAAAATGTACACAAAATGACAATAATAATCTAAAAAATATACAACATCGATCTCATGTTTTTTTTTTTATGATATTTATATATAAATACTAATCTAATAGGTTCAAGTGTCTAAGATAGAATTTGAATTTTGTTCTTCTACTTAAATTGGTTTTTTCAATTTGTATTGGATCAAGTTCCAAGATAATTCGAATACATATTATGTAGATTCTAAAATATTGAAGCTTAACTTAGATGTAGACTCTATAAGGCTGGCCTTCGATTCTAGTTTTAAAATATTTAAATCAAGAAATGCCATTTAGACTACTTTACAAGGCAATTTCGAACATAAAGCAACGCATGCACTAGATAATAAAGAGCAAACTTTCTAAATCGCAAAACCTTATGAGTATTAATAGTTTAAACTGCAACTTCAAATACTAAGCATACAACAAACAAGAAGAATTTAGTGCCAATCATCTTTTACATGTTCCCCCCCATAACTTTATTTTTGACATAAGCCCAAGAAGCATACAAATTGATCAATGATATCAATACAAAATTGGGATAGAAATTAAACTGAATAAAATCATTTCACACCTTCATCTGGATCATCATATCAACCATAGTATTTCAAACATCAGCAACAACCGTTCTTGCAAATAACGCATGCACTCTTATGTGGTCAAAAGAATCAGCAAAAGAATTCCTGTCAACATTCATCTCTGCAGATAATATTACACTGCACACAAATTCATCCCCTGCAGAAGAGGCCGCACAAACAATCAATATTTTCCAAGCATTGAAATCCGTTTTTAAATCACTGAGAAAAATATATTGAGCTCCAAATATTTTGGCTGGAAACAATTTGAGTGTCAAATGCATGGAAATAACTTAAATTTGAATTTCACTGCCAGTTTACAGTAAATACGTTAAGCACATAGTATACTGACAGACATGCACTCTTCCAAGGTGGTATTGTGGACATGTAGAAGAACAACTGAAATCCTGCACGCTACTTAATAAGATTGCACCTTCTATTCATGGTTCACAGCTCACAAATACTGGTTTACCTCTATAGGCACTGAAATGTGAGGATGATGTTGCCGGCGAAATTCTGATCCCAGCAAAAATCTAGCGCTAACAGGGAGGTCAATTGGCTATATAGCGAAGGCATCTTGAACATCTGCGATAAAAGAAATGCCAGCTCAAAAAACTAAAACAATACTGAATTGGAAAACCCGCTTCATCAATTGCATACTCGTCCAGAATATTTGACCTGTGCAGGTGTAAGAGATATGGCATGTTTGATTCTTCAAAGTACTCCTCAGCGGTTGCATAATTCCCGAGACTATCGCCCAAAATAGCCATGCGCATTAAGTTCCTCGGACTATAGTTGATTCTCAGAAGACGTTCATACATATGTACCCAGCTATCGGGCATGAAAAACAATGTGGGCACTGTAGTACGTCTTAGACATTCAGATTCATGATTGCAAAGGAGGACACGGAACCCATAGCGAGCCATCACTTCCGTTTCAAAGGGTTGCAAAAGATGACAATTATACACAATTGCTTGGTCTATCTCAGGCTGGAGGTGCTCTTTGATAAGTATGGCAAGAGCAAAATGAGCCCTGCGGGTCTCCCAGCAAGCTATCCTTTCCATCCCACAGCACACCATATTTATCCTTCGTTCTATTCTGCCCGTCCTTCCCATTCTCTCATGATCAGAGGCTGCCGTTCTCGTCCTAGACAGAGAAAGTGGAATGCTAAGAGGATGCCGTAAGCGGAGAGTTATAATCTTCCTCTTGCCTTCCTTTGTTATTACTAACCGGATACGCCTCGGTTTTAGTACTGCCAGTCTAATTCTGCGCCTTCCAGGAAGCCAGATCTTATTGAAGCTATGTTGTCTCAATCTTGTGCTTGGGTTCCTCCATTTTATATATTTCTTTTGTAGACCAGCATCTGATCCACCGTTGCTAGTTGTAAAATCACGAGTAGCAGGAGGTCGATGGGTATCTCGACGCCAATTGCTCTGATTTAATAGAGTTTGATTGCTGCTATCTGTAGCTGGCTGATAGCTCTGATTTCTGAGAGTTTGATTGCTTGCATCTCTGGCTGCTTGATTGCTCTGATCTCTGCGAGTTTGATTGCTGCGATCTGTAGCTGGCTGATTGCTCTGATTTCTGAAAGTTTGATTGCTGCGACCTGTAGCTGGCTGATTGCTTTGATTTCTGAGAGTTTGACTGCTGCGACCTGTAGCTGGCCACTGATTTCTCTGATTTCTTAGAGTCCGATCTATCCTGCGATGTGGGTTCTGGAAGTCTTCCGACAGTGAGGACTCCTGCGGCGCCTGCAGTGGGTTTGCCAGCTCTGGAACTTGCCATGATACCCTACAAATGCGGTCGATGATTCTCAGGCTTTCCATCTGCCGCACGAAAACCCTATAAAACAGCGAGTTCCTCACAGATGCCAGTGATCTTTTCATCAACTCAGCCAGTGAGTCAACGTCAGAAGCGTCCTGCATCTTAAAGCCCTCACCATCACATTCATAACTAGTGGTCGCATTGCTTGAAGTGCTCTCGCTAGGTGGCATAACTTGGCGCTGCTCTTGCTCATGATCTGCACGAGATGCAGCTGTACTACTTAATTCAGTGTTGCTTACGAATCCATTGTTGACTGATTCTATTTCTTCTGACATTTTGTTGTTTTTGTTGCAGCGGAATATATAATTAGTTGCTGATCAAAAGCTTGCTGCAGCAATGACAACCATCTCAGCAGATTGAGCTATTGTGGAATATGGATTCGAACCGAAAAAGCCTTTCTAATTCAGGTTCAACCAGAAGTTAGTACAACTAACACCGATTATTTTATACTCTAGGAAGGCTCGTTCCAGCAGTTACTGATGAGCTTTTGATTGAGAGAGAGAGAGAGAGAGAGAGAGAGAGAGAGAGAGAGAGAGAGAGAGAGAGAGAGAGATATGAATTTTGAATTTGATTATTCATACACGTTCAGGACGAGCTAGAGAATGTGATAGTGACGAAGAAGACGAAAATCCAATTTTAAGCCATTTTTGGGCCATATATATTATTTTGCATAAAAAAGGCCCCGAGTTTTTTTTTCTCTCTCTTACTCTGTCCAGCCTACTAGGCTTGGCATTTGCCAGTGCAAGGCACTAAAAAGGCTAGTTTGCCTTTCAAAGAAAGGTCAAAAATTCAAAAGCATGTCATATGAATGGCAAACTTAAAGAGTGCCATTTCATTTGAAAGTTAACTTTAATAAGTCAAATGTCATGCTAGTTTTGAATTTTTAAAAATTTATTGTACAATATAACATGATTATATGTATGTAAGTGGTTGAAAGGTTCATACTTATTTATTTGAATGGTAACCTTGCATTCTTCATGTCATGTGAAAGCTAAAAAAAAAAGGCCCATCGAGGTGAAAGGTAAGGGTGCACATCAAATTTTAAGCCTGCAGCCTACGTATTAAGTGTGTGAGACACCTTGTGTACTAAGCGCGGAAGACACAGAGAGAGAGAGAGAGAGAGAGAGAGAGAGAGAGAGAGAGGTGCTAAGAGAGAGAGAGAGAGAGAAGCACTATTTGGCGCAAGGAATCTTTTCTGAGAATTGTGACAGATATCCGACTTTTCGGACCTCACTAGCCTCACATCCCCAAAAAATGGGTTAATATTTTTTCCACAGGCCTTGTAGAGAAGAGAAATATGAAGAGTGCTACAAACAGAAAAACGTACTACTGTTAACTCTCTTACTAGAGATTGATAAAATGCCTTCAGATCACTATTTTGGACCGTTGTTCTTCTTAGTGTTAGAAAGGAAAATGAAACCAAGACTACTTCCAAGATTGCTATTTGAATTATGCTTCTGCTGCAGATCCATGGGAGGGGCAGGGGTAACATGTGGAAGAGCCAAGATTTTTATGTAGTAAGTGGGATCACCAACAACACTTGGAATCGTACGACGTTGTTGCAGGTGTAGAGGCAAGACCCGAAGCCGCCGATGCTGCAATTTTCCGAGGGAAGCTGAAGGATGACAAAGCTTTTGCGCTGATCATCCTCAACATATTAAACATGCAAATCAGCCATGCTCAGACCTCCAAGAAATTCTAGGACATTTTGAGCACCTTGTACGAAGTGCGAGATATAGCTTTCAAGCTACATCTCAACAAGAAATTTCACTCCTTGAAGATGACAAATGGTGATTCCCTGTCAGCAATAAGCTCATAGCTTTTACAGATTGTAGTTAGCTTTGTGCGCATGCGGTTTCGCCCGCAATTGTCTTGTGCCCACCTACATTATTTGACTTGTATTCCATTACATTTAATTTGAATAAAGTGCAGTCTAGTGCGTTCATATTTTTGTCAGTGTTGCATGCTTTCCACTCTCTGTTTGATTTTTTGATTGACTTGTCTGATTGTCTGCTCTTTGCTTCCGCACACAACCGTGCAGCTCTAATTTATTGTTGTGTTCACTTACTTAGTTATCAGTAGTGCACGCACCGAGGGGCTAGCAGCTTTAGTCCATTACTGCTCTCTATCATTTTCCCCAACACATGTGGCATTACACTAAATCTGTTCCTACCACCAATTTTTGATGAGTCCATCCCCTTGAGACTGATAATCAAAGTTTGTGCAGCCTGTAGATCGAAGGTTTTCCTTGAGACTTAAATTCAACTTAGAGAAGAACCACGGAAATACCCATAAGCGAATGGAGGATACAGACCTGCCAGAAGATAGAATCTGCCAAGAAACCAACGATGAAACCGTCAATGGCAGATACAAGTGACAAAACAAAGAGACATATGGAAAGCACTCAAATATGCGAGTTGTGAAACTGTTGAGAGCTCTCCAATTTTGAGAATGTCAACCAATTGTAGCAATAAGACATTCTGGTTAAATTGCGACAATTTGCGAAAACAATTTTTGATAAAGACTGATGACAATAAGCAATTGGTTTTATGTAAGCGAACAAGGATCTACACTTTTCCAAGTGACGATCGAAGATGCCAATGCAAAGCGGAAGCTTTTTGTGAATTGTATCAACTCCATGCTGAAATGAGAAGAGCCTTCACGAGTTTGATGCATCCATTGAGCTCCTTGATCATGCTTGTTTCTTGAGTGATGCATTTATGATCTTGCCCTTCCCTCCCTTTGTGTGTGGTTGTGGATTATAGAGCGGATTAGATTTGCTGCTTTCGTAGAGTGGATTAGTTTCTTTTCTTGTTTGTGGAATAATGTAGGAACCAACATTCAGGTAAACTAAATAGGCTGGATCTATGGTGTAGTTCTTGCATATCTCTTACAGTCCAGTTCTTGATGTTCTTGGGATGTCCAAGAATCAAAAGACTAGTTGGTTTCTTGATTCTTGGACTTCTAACATGTTGTAGATTAGTTTCTTGTTTATTGGTTTGTCAATTAATGCAAGTGTAGCTCAGTGTTAGTAATGCTTAGGCTTTGATTCAGTTCATTTTCAGAGTAGGTAGCTATAGAATCTACAGAATGTTCATTTGGGCTGCACTCTGATCTGTGCATGAGCGTTCTTGGCTTGCATCTTGTTTAGAATGTAAGTGTGTTCAAGAGAGACGACCCTGAGTAGTCCTCTGACAGGCAGGACAAAACTATACTACAATGAGAATCTGTTCCCTTCTGCCTGGTTTGGCATTGTAATATCAAGAACACATATAACATATGCCATGAAGCCTGGTAACAAGCAAAATACCAAGCCGTAGAAGTTGTAAGCAAGAAGTAAAAGAACCGTAGTAAACAGATCCTTTGGATCAGGGGATCTGTAAACAATCATTCGTCATACTACAAAGTCTATATGCCAGAGACAAACACAGTGAAGACTATCAGAGATGTCAAATTTGATGAGAGCAGAATGATGGCCAACAATGATCCTGTCAGTTATGAAGTTCTTGGTAGACAATACTATGATCTACCAACTGAGACAGAGGGAGCAGAGGACGAACACTCAGAAGAAGATGTTTGAGTCGCACCTCATTCGAGTGACGAATCAGACGAAGAAAGATTCGCAAGCTAGCCTACTACTATAGAACTTGTGAACCGAAATGGTTTCAAACCTAGCAGAGCTGATAGAGGCAAGAGCGTTGCAGTTCCTGAAGGATCTCCTAGAAGATCGACAAGAGAATGAAGAGCACCAGCAAGATTTGTGCCAGACAGCTCAACTTCTTTTGTGGATTCAGTGGCGAACCACAAACATTCAAGGAAGCAATTGAATGTCTGGAGAAGGACAACTGGATCCAAGCCATGAATGAGGAGATGGAATCCATGAGGAAGAATCAGGTATGGACGTTGTAGCCATTACCAGATAAGCGACAAACTGTAAAATACAAGTGGATATACAAGCTGAAGTATGGGCCGAATGGAGATATTTATAAGTATAAAGCAAGACTTGTAGCAAGACTGGTCACCTCTCTTTTGTTTTGGTTTCTCAACAACGTCCCACAATTCCCTCTTGGAATGCATGTGGAACAATGGTGACATCTTGAGAAGTTAGCTTTCTATTTGTCATAAATTATTGACTACAACCAACATCCCTCCATCTAAAAAGGCAGCTCCCACTTACATATATTTACCCCAACAACATCCCATTAGAGAGAGCCTTAGAAGCCTGGTGGATCTGGATGACTAGGCACTCTTCACACGTGTGAAAGCCTGCTGGACAATACACAGCTCGTGGATGTACTTGATCTATAAAGAGATCAACCAAATCAATAACAAGTTGATGTGACATTGGCAAATTCTAGTTTTGTTGAGATTTCCACATTTGTCTTGAGTTTTGATGAATGGAATGCATTTGTAAGTTAATGTACTTTACTCTGTATAAACAGGCCATACAGGTACTGTCCTTCACATGTGTGAGGCCACCCATCCATGTGTTTGATCATTTGATCCATTGCTCTTGCTTAAATCATAGTGTAAAGCATCTAGATCAAGATCTAACATCTAAAACTTGATAGATCTTTGGTTTAAGCAATCAATAACTCTTAATGATTGATAGTACAATTAATATTTGTCCTTTTTCTCTAAAAATTGACATGGTATCAGAGCCAAGTCTAAGAGTGATCTAAATGATTAATAGTACTTGAGAAATCATTGACAATTTGTTGTTTTTGAGTTCTAATTGAGAGGGTGAGTTCAAAGAGCGAAGTAACATCATTGTTTTTGGTCAAGATCAATTTGTGGGTAGTTGAAGTACTGTCCACACATGTGAAACCGTACAACAACCTTCAAATTAACATCTATAAGTGTTTTTTATCCAAAAAAGTGCATATTAGTCCAAAATTCAAGGTTTTTAGTGCATTGTCTAGATCTAGGTTCAATCTACTAAATGCTAATGATCAAATAGTGATTTGAGTCATTGAAGCAATTTATTTTGAAGCATTAGATCAGATCTTTAAGGCTGATTTGTTCAGATCTTAAGTGTGTGTGGAATATCAAACCAATTTGAACTAGAATCAATTCTTTGAGGAGTGAATTGCTAGGATATTTGTAGTTGATCTATTATACCATCATCCAAGTTGAACTAGGATTGATTGGGCCAAGATTAGAAGTCTCTTGAAAGCTAGAAATCTATCTTAGATCAGACCTTATCAAGAGAACGTTGTGTATCTCATAGGCTTTCATTCAAAATGACATCCATGGGTGGATATATGTTAGAATCTAGTGAAAAACTAACTTCCACAAACTATTTTATTTGGAAAGTAAGAATGGAATCACTACTGGTGGTTCATGATCTCTTTGATATTGTCTTAGGAGTTGAGGAAGAGCCTCAAGCTCCCCAAGAACAACTAAAGTACAAGAAGAGGGTTAGATTAGCCCTACATTGCTTGAAGTTAAATGTAAGCAATGATCTCTTGAAGGAGGTGGCTTCTTGTACCACATCAAAAGAGGCATGGGATTCACTAAAGAACATTTCTGAATCCAATAACACTTCAAGAGTGCTTATGCTAAGAAACTTGATCTTGCAAATCATGAGGGGAAGTGGAGAAAATGGACAAGAGTATGTCCTAAGGATAAAATCCTTGAACAAAGAATTGGGATCTATAGGAGAGAAGATCCAAGATAATGAACTAGTACAAGTAATCTTGAATGGATTAGGAGATGAGTTCTCTAATCTAGTTCAATATTTTGCTATTCAAGACCAACTTCCATCAATTGAAAAATTGCATAATCTTCGTGTGGCCGAGGAGAGTAGGATTCTACACCTCAAAACAAGAATGGGGTCCTTATCACTACATAATGGTGATGAGAAAGCAAACTTCACATCTAAAGGCAAGAAGAAGTCTCATCCTTTCAAGAAGATCCAAGGCAAGGAGGCCAAGGCAAAGGATGGAGAGCATGTACCTCCAAAGGGAAGCAAAAGAACAAAGCAAAGTTGAAGTGTTTCTTTTGTGGGAAGAAAGGACACGTTGCTTTCGAATGCTATAAGAAGAAGAATGCACAAGGGAATGAAGATCAAGGCAATCTTGCCAAAGGAGAGGAGGAAGAGGATGGCTTCAACACATCCTTGATGGTAGCACCTACACCAACATCAAGCCAAGAGACCTGGTGGATTGATAGTGGGGCTAGTTCCCACATGTCATTCAATAAGCATATATTTCTCTTATCTACTTTCTTGTAATGATTCTAAGAAATCAATCTACACAGCTAGTGATAAAAAATGCAAGATAAATGGCATAGGATCTATTCCATTATGCTTAGGATCATCTAAAAGGATAGATCTTGATAATGTTTTGTATGTTCCATCCATTACAAAAAACTTGCTTAGTGTTGGTCAATTAATGGACAATGGACTAGATGCACATTTGAAGAATGGAGTGTGTTCCATCTTGAAAAATAATAAGTGCATAGCTAGTGGCATTAAGCAAAGAAGGCTTTTTAAGTTGGATGCTAATGTGGCTATTGAAAGTGTGAATATGATTAGGGAGGAGTTGACTCAACTGGAGCTTTGGCACAAAAGATTGGGCCATCCTAATCTTCAATCAATGGAATCCATGGCATCAAAGGAGCTAGCTCTCAGCCTACCAAAAGCTTTCAAGAAGTGTGGCAAAGTGTGTGAGGCATGTCACCTTGCAAAGTCACACAAGACTTCCTACAAGAGATCTTTAACAATATCTACCTCACATTTAGACCTTTAGATCTTATCCATTCGGATGTACATACTTTTTCTCCTGAAAGTAATGAAGGAGCTTTAATGTATGTGTTTTATTGATGATTGTACTAGATACACTTGGATTGAATTATTGCCTAAGAAAAGCCTTGTATATGAAGCTTTTGTAAAGTTTAAGTCTCTAGTGGAAAAGCAACTTAGTTCTTGCATTAAAGTTCTAAGATGTGATAATGGAGGAGAGTATATCTCCAACAAGATGAGAGACTTTTGTGAGATCAATGGCATTAAGAGAGAACTCACTTGTCCTTACACCCCCCAACAAAATGGGGTGGCCGAGAGGAAAAATAGGATTCTTTGTGAATGTGCAAAGTCTTTAAGACTTGATGCATCTCTACCCATCACTTTTTGGGGGAGGCCATAACTTGTGCTAATTACTTATGTAATAGGCTTCCTAGTAGTGCTATTGGTGGGATCTCACCATTTCAAGCTTTTTTTGTCAATAAGCCCAATGTAAAAGATTTTAAAGTGTTTGGATGTATATGTTATGTCCACATTCCTTTGGAAACAAGAAGGAAAGAAGATGCAACCTCCTTCAAAGGAATATTTGTAGGCTATAGTGAAAATAGCAAAGGATATAGGATATTTGATCCTATCTCAAAGGAAGTAAAAGCTAGCAAGGATGTCTTGTTTGATGAATCTCAAAGTTACAAGTTGTCTCCAAATTCATCTAATCTCTTAGGTGATGAAGATCTTGCAACACCCGAGGAGGAGCCTCTTGAAAATGATCTTTTGGAAGATCAAAATCAAGTGCCAAAGGAGCCAAGAAGATCCACAAGGAGCAAGGCCGGCTCACATACTTTGAGAAAGGAAAGCAAAGGGAAGACACATCTCCTTCTACCTCTTACTCTTTTCTAACCACAATGCTTGAAGAGCCATCATGTTATGAAGATGCAAGTAGATCACAAGTTTGGAGAGATGCAATGCAAGTAGAGTTTGATGCTTTGATAGATAATCAAACTTGGAATCTTGTACACCTTCCATATGGGAAGAAGACACTTGCATGTAAGTGGATCTATAGATTAAAGTACAATCAAGATGGCTCTATAAGTAAGTACAAAGCTAGATTGATTGCTAAGGGGTTTCTTCAGACTAAAGGCATAGATTATGAAGAAACATTTGCTCATGTAGCAAAACTTGTAACCATTAGATTGGTCATTTGTATTGCTACTTTATTCAAGTGAAATCTCTATCAAATGGATGTGACAAATGCTTTTTTGAATGGCTACTTGGAGGAGGAAATATACATGTTGCAACCCGAGGGCTTCATCAAGGGTGGTGAGGAGGACAAGGTTTGCCACTTAAGGAAGAGCCTATATGGCTTGAAGCAAGCACCTAGAGCTTGGTACTCTAGGTTGCATGATTTTCTCTACTCTCTTGGCTTTGTGATTAGCTCTTATGAGCCTTCTTTGTACATCAAATGTAATGATGGAAAGATCATCATTTTAGTACTTTATATTGATGATATCATATTGACAGGAAATGATGGTGAAGGCATAAGAAATGTAAAAGTTTCCTTGTCTAGTGAATTCAAGATAGTAGATCTAGGACTTCTTAAGTTCATACTTGGAATAGAAGTTACTAGAGGTAGTGATTTTACTTTTATAAGTCAACCAAAGTATGCTGCTTCCATTCTTGAGAGGTTTGGCATGAAAGATTGTAAAGGGATTGACACCCTATGGAGCAAACTTGTAAAGTTACTAATGATTGTGATGAAGTGTGATGAAGCATCCTTAGAGGACATCACACTCTTTAGGAAGCTAATAGGCTCCTTAATCTATTTGACAATCACTAGACCATATTTGAGTTATAGTGTAAGCAAGTTAAGTCAATATATGCAAGGTCCCTTGATGCATCATTGGAAAAGTGCCAAGAGAGTGCTTAGATATGTCATGTGTACATTAGACTTGCCAAGGTAGAATTGAGGAGGAGTGTTGAAATATCACTTCCAGCTTGTTGTATCTTGTAGATCTCAAGTTATTTGAGCTTGATAGGATCTCACACGTGTGGAGTCTATTCCCACATGTGAAAGAATGTACATAAGTCATTTTTATTAAGTTAAATTGGTTTTAGCTTGATCTACACTAGTGTGAAATTGACCTTTGAGTAGAATCTTGAAACTGGTCAAATTGGTCAAACTTTTTGTAAATAGATTGAACTTCCATGTGAATGAGTTATTACTCACACATGTCAAGATACCATTCACACATGTGGATAATCTTCTAGAAGATAAGATAGGAATATTCCATTAGATCCTATTTTATAGAGAATATTCCTATAAATGTGGAAGACTAGCTTTTTGTTTTCTAGCCAAAGAGAATAGTCAACTTTGGGAAATGAGCACATATGGCTCCCATTGGTGGATCTGGATGACTAGGAACTCTTCACATGTGTGAAGGCCTGCTAGACAGTTTACAGCTCATGGATGTACTTGATCTATAAAGAGATCAACCAAATCAATAACAAGTTGATGTGACATTGGCAAATTCTAGTTTTGTTGAGATTTCTACATTTGTCTTGAGTTTTGATGAATGAAGTGCATTTGTAAGTTAATGTACTTTACTCTCTATAAACAGGCCATACAGGTACTGTCCTTCACACGTGTGAGGCGGCTCATCCATGTGTTTGATCATTTGATCCATTGCTCTTGTTTAAATCATAGTGTAAAGCATCTAGATCAAGATCTAACATCTAGAACTTGATAGATCTTTGGTTTAAGCAATCAATAACTCTTAATGATTGATAGTACAATCAATATTTGTCCTTTTTCTTTGAAAATTGACACTCACCCCTATTGAATTTGATGTATGATCATTTGAGATAGCTCAATCTTGTCTCTTATCACTTGAGATTGCTCATTGAGTGCTTGAATTAGAAGAATCTTGAGACTAGGACATTCAAATAGCTCAAATTTGATGTCTATTTCTTGAGAGCTCAAGTTTGATGTCTGATATGCGATTTTGGTCATTATCAGCCAACAATGTGGCTCATTGAGTGAGCAAAATCGATCAATATAAAGTTGGTACATTTAGGTTGCTTGAGTTCTACTTCTTATCAATGAAATTGACCCATATCACAAGAGATAGTTCAAATGTAATCTCCATCAATCGAGATAGCTCACTTTTCATTGTTATAAGCTGAGGTTCTTCATAGAGTGATTGAATTCAGAAAATCTCGAGCTTACAAAATCGGAGAACTCAAATTTGATGCATATTATTTGGGATAGCTCAATTTTGATGTCTAACATGCAATTTTGGTTTTTATGACTTGATATAATTCATCAAGTGTTGACAGATTCTACACTCTAGAATCTGTTTACTGTCTCTTTACTTTGATTACTTCTGGTTTACAACTTTGAACAACTATTGCGGACCTTTCATGATCATTATCTTGCTTGTTTTAAGGCCCAAATTAGGCAGAAGGGGCTGATAATCATTGTAGCAACAATGTCTTGCCTGTTAGAGGACATCCGGATGGGTCTCTCTTGAACTGAATGCACATGCATAATCAACCAAAATGCAAGCCAATGCATTCAACAAATGATCTACGTTACTGCTCTGTTGAACAACGATGGGTTCCTACTTCTAATGCTGCAAAATCAAAATGAACAGATCCTTACAACTTAAAACTAAATTAAGCATTCATTCTACCTAAATACAAGAAACAAGAAACAGAACTAGACAACAATTTGAGAGTCCAAGAATCAAGAAACGCACATTTCTTGATTCTTGGACCACTCCAAGAACATCAAGAACTAGAATGTTGGAGGATATGCAAGATTTGCACCACATTTCTAGCCTATTTAGTTTACTTGAATGTTGATTCCTACATTAATCCACAACTAGGAAAGAAAGAAAACTAATCCACTCTACGTCCACAACCACACACAATATGAATGGAAGGGCATGATCATAGGGGCATCACTTAAGAAAACCATCATGATCAAGGAGCTTAGTGTAGTATCAAACTCATGGAAAATCTTCTTATTAAGCATGGAGTAGATACAATGCAAAAAGCTCCTCTTCACAAAGAGGGAGTCTCTTAAATAAACAAAAGAGCTTCTTAGGTGACATCCTAGTGGAATTTCCACATATCACAAATTACAAGTGGAATAATGCTCTCCGGTAGACGTCACCATCAAAAGGTGGCTCACTCTACTTTCTTTAAGAGAGGTCTACTTGCATCTATTACATTTTCCTAGAAATACTAGTTCCTACATGGTCATTCCATCTTTCGGGATTCACCATGAGGCTTACACAGTTCTTGTTTGTCATTCCTAACTAGCATTTCTCGGCCCTCATACTCGGCTCTCAGTCTTTGTTCATCTCATCTCCTCAGAGACCTCCTGGGTCTAAGGTGAGAGGTGCTCTTGAGTTGCTCTATCTGAGTGTCTTGGGAATTCGTCAGAATCAGCCAACATCATCCCACCCCTAATGTGTTGTAGGACCCACTGCAACTCATATTGGACGATGTCGCTCCGCTTCCGCATTAGCATCTTTGATCGTCACTTGGAAAAGCGTAGATCCTCGTTCGCTTGCATAAAACCAAGTGCTTTCTTGTTGCCAGTCTATATCAAAAACTGCCTTCTGCAATCTGCCACAATGTAACTAGAATGTCGTATTGTTATAGGTAGTTGACATTCTCAAAATTGGAGAGCTCCCAGCAGCTTCACAACTTGCATGCCTGAGTGCTTCCCACGTGTCTTCTCTTTTATCACTTGTATTTGCCATTGAAGGTTTCATCTTTGGTTTCTTGGCAAGCACTAACTTCTGGAAGATCTGGATCCTCCATTTTTCTTCTAGGCATTTCTCTAGTTCTTCGCTCAGTCGAAGTCCTAGTCTTAAGGAAAACCTTCGATGTGTAGGTTGCACAAACTTCGATTATCAGTCTCAAGGGGATGGACTCATCAACAAAAATTTGGTGGTACAAACAGATTTGGATGGACGGTTTGGTAACGGTAAGGAAACATGATGAAAGCTTGGTGACAGGGTGAAGGAACTAAGAGTTCTATAGTTGCAGCCTTGGACACTTGCAATGCCCAGCTTCGACCACCACTTGTTGGGTGAGGAGCTCGCTTTATTTTGCAAGTTCACAATTGTCTTCATCTTTCTTTTTCTGCAGCTTTTTCTTTTGATCCATTACTTTTGGATCTCTTTAGGCTTCATACAAAGAAATTCAACTATCATTGCTCCAGAGAGTTTCATTGATGAAAATTAATCTGACTCATCTGTTGCTTAAGTTTTGTCCTTTTCTCCTCAACTTCTTTATTTAATTTGTTATGTCTTCTAGCTGTTTCGCTTGCTTCTTAGATCTTCGTTTGGTTGATCATCCATTGTAGGTGGCAGTTAGCCTCCGCAAGACACTTGCAATGATCTATCAGCTGCTTCAGTAAGACTATCAAAAACTAGAAATTTTTTAGAAGAACCGTGAACTGATCGATGTTGTTACTGGTAACTGTTCATGCTCAAGATTGGATCTGTGTGTTAATAATGTAGTTGAAACACGTTGAACATGTGATGGGACTAAAGATTGAACAAATTTTAACTAAATTTGTTTCGATCTTGCTGTAGTTAACTCAAAAATAAATATGACGATGAGATTCAGAAATCAACTCTAATGTGAAAAAGATAAACAAACTGTATAGAGAGTGAGAACTGTAGAGCACTTGTCGAACAAAACTTGCATTCATCAACATTGATAAGTCACCTTGATACAATATCTCATTTTTTTTGTAGAGTAATGTGACTTACTCTGACATGCCCTTGTCAAAACAAGGTAGGGTTGGTGACACTAAAATCTACCATCATTGATAGCTGATGTTGTAAGATATAGCTTGAGATGCAAGTATGGTTGAGGTAATAAGTCTTGAGGACCTCACTGAACAAGAGATTCAGAACCGAATCTCTATATGGATTCCTGAATCCTAGATTTATTGTGTATTGGCACATTGGAAATCTTATCAGCATGTGGAAAGACAAATAGATTTGAGCTGTAGAAGGGGAGAAAAATTGTCAAGTCCCTGTGGAGGTTGCTCTTGGTTGGACATTGTAGCAGATAACGGAATAGCGGTTTCACTTTCTTTCGACAAGGACTCATTTCATATTAGTGTCTTTTTGCATTATGGAAGTGGTATATGGTGCGGTAATGTAGAAGTTTGCAAGAAACTTCTCGATTGATGTAGTGGGTTTCTTTCCTTGCCTATCCTCAACCCAAGATCTAATGAATCTAGCATCAAGGAGATGAAGTTAGTTATGTCAGAGATGATACATAATTAATTGTCAATATTTAAGACCCAAAATATAGATCTAGGCACAATTGAAAATGCACAGAAACAAATGTCAATTCTAGACACAGAATTTCTAGTTTGATCAAAGTTTACATAACATAACTTGATAGAATCAAAAGCAAATCAAAACATAAAGAGATCTGAAGTGGTTCTCTATTAATAGGTCGTCAAACAACAAGATATCATTTATTACCACTCTCCAATATTATTATTAAATAAAGATAGATCAAGCTTACAACAAGTATTTTACTCAAGAAAAGAACCTATTAGAATTGACTCCAAAGCTTCCAAAATGAAAATACTTCTTAGGAAATGATTCTCCTACGTAGAAACTAATATTTATAGCAGAGAATGATGACTGCGCCTTCCACCATTTGAGCATCTTTGCCATTGATTTCTTCCATCCTTGAAGAACCTGATTGATCCAAAAAGCTCCTCCTCCTTGAAAATAGCTACTCTTCCATGAGGAAACCAAGAGTTCTTCTTGACTCATAAGGATAACAAAGATCCATAATCATGCTACCAAGATATTGAGGATTAGGCATATCAAGATTGGCAAGACTATGCATCCTAAAATAACAAAGATTTTGTTCCATGTTAATCTCAGATCTAATGAGGCTAAATATTTCATTGGGGGGAGTATGATGACATTATTATTGGAGTAGATGATGAGATTGATGATGATACATTGTGTCCAGAAGAGTGCTTTCAATGGGCTTTGTCTAAGACCCATGAGCATCAAAAAAATATTTCCTCAGAGGATGAGTTCATTGCTTTCCAGACCCTGCTTGGTTTTGGGTGTCATAAAATATATCAACCAATAAAGTTAAGCTCGCAAAAAAGTCACAACATAGACCACCCCAAATTGATTGAAGCAAATATTGTTGAATGTGTGAGTTCTTTTATTTTTTATGCATGCAATTAATTTTGCGTACACTGTGAATGGGCCGGTGAAACTTATCCCATCGCCGCTGCCACAAGCGCCTGATAGGCTCCAACCTGTGGACCAAACCACGTGGAGGCAACAGTTACATACCATCGTGTTGCGGCAACAAGATGAAACAGAGTGCCAAATGGAAGTAAGGATGGTGAGACAGAAAAAAGTTATACTTGGCAGGGTCCAGCTCAGAACACTGGAGAGACTCGCCTATGCGGTCCATGAACTCATAAATGAGGCCCATCGTGCACCCCTCGCGATCAACGAGTCTCAAAACAGAGTAGATGGGGCGCATGACGTCCATGAGCTGCTGCATATCCACCCAGAAAGGCTCCGTGAATGAGATCTCATGGAAGGCCAAGCCCTCTTGGGTCATGGATAGGTCCATGGCGGTGAACTTTGCCGAAGTGGCCATGTGCCGCAATTCACCCTTGAGCTTGTGTAGCCGCTCAAGCATGATGAACTGGTAGGCGAAGCGGGTGCGAGTGGGCTTCTTCAAGTCGAGCCTGCATTGACAAACTAACATTTTAATTTTCATATTTTCAGGAGGCCTTTCTTATCGACGAATTTTCCATTCAACGAGATGGTTGTGGGTAGCTCCTTGGAAGGTAATATAGAATTTGGACTTTTCCTCTATCTAGGTACTAAAGGCGATAACATTTTCATCATAGCATAAAATGTGATCTAAACTCCCTTGAATATATTTCATTACTCTCTTTAATGCTTTCCAATGTAAGATCCTAGGATTGTAAAAATTACAGCAAATAAGGATCCTAAAGCACTTGAAATGATGAGGGAAACAATAGATTATGATTTCATAAGATTAGCACAAGTTGAACCATCAAAATCCATCAAAAATCTATGCTTGAACCTCACTAAATGGCCCAAATCCTTGAAGAAGCCTTCACACGTGTGAAGTATGGCCTCCCACAGTCTGAGTAACATACACCAAACCTACATTCAATCCTATAATCATTAGTAATAACAAGAACTCAAAAAATTATAAACATAGAGAGCAATTGCACCATTATGAGACAAAAATCATGAAATTGCTTGATTGACTTTGGTGAGATATCATCACCTATATATACATGATCCATCACGGTTTTGGGCAGGTATGAGTAGCCCTAAACCTATCCCTAATGCTAATTTTGGTGGATCTTTTATCCCTACCAAGTTAGGGTTGGAGATCCCTCAACAATGCAAAAACTACCAGAAATAGCTCCTATTTTTTCTCTCTTGTATATAAGCATAATTTGGACTCATTCCAAAGGTTCTAACACTTAGGTCTACTTGAGAACATCCTTATGAATGGAATCCTATGCTATTTGGCACGTGTGACAAGCCACATAATTACCATCTAACTATTTACAAGTCATATGACCAAAACTAGTCAAGCTAGAATTGTGAATTTTTAACACTCCTCCTCACTATCTAGCTTGGTTAAATCATTGCTTTACTAATCACTCCAAGTGATGATCTGAACTTCATAAAAGGTGTCTTTTGAAGTGGTTTAGTAAGTAGATCAGCTACACATTCATTGCTTGGAACATGCTCCAAAGCAATCTGCTTGGCTTGCACCATTTCTCTCACAATGTGCTTAGATCTTGCATGGAAGATTGGGCTGATATATTGTCATTGTAGATGATTGGTGCCTCCTCTGAATCGATGATCTTTAGCTCCACCAATAATCTCTTGTCCAAAGTACCTCCTTTGCAGTGGTTGTCAAAGCTTTTTACTCGGCCTCGATTGAAGATAGAGATATAGTTTCTTGCTTTTTTGAAAGCCATGAAACCACACCTTCTCCTATGAAAGTTGACTAGGCACTTGTTGATTTCCTATCCCTCTTGTCCCCTGCAAAATCTGAATCACTAAATGCATGAAGGTTAATCACATCTCCTCTATATAGAATCCCAAAATCCAATGTACCCGAGATGTATCTTAGAATCCTCTTAGCCTTTTTCCAATGGATATTCAATGGCTTTTGCATGGATTGGCTCAACCTACATACACTAAAGCTAATCTGGTCTAGTTATAGTGATCCACATGAAGGAGCCTATAAGTTGCCTAAACAAAGTGATGTCCATGAAAATCTTTCATCATCTTCATTTGGCACTTTTACATCTTGCTCCATTGGTGTGTCAACACTTTTGCATACTTCCATCTTAAACTTATTCAAAAGACTTTGAGCATAGTTTACTTGACTTATAAAGATAAAATCAGACCCTCTAAGTACCTCTATGCCTAAGATGAAGTGAAGACACCCTAGATCTACCATCTTGAACTCCAAGGATAGATCTATCTTGATTTTTTCACATCAACACTATTTCCACTAATGATGATGTCATCTACATAAATGAGTAAAAGTACAATACCAACATCATCAAACTTAATGTAAAGAGTGGGATCATATTCACTTTGAACAAAAGAAAGTGAAATAAGATAGCAATGTAGTCTTGAACTCTAAGATCTCGAGGCTTACTTCAAGCCATAGATGCTTCATTGGAGATGGCATACTTTGTTCTCCATTCCATGCTTGATGAACCCTTGTGGTTGCTCCATATAGATATCCTCTTCCAAAAAGCCATTCAAGAAAGCATTAGAGACATCCATTTGACATAGGATCCATCCAAAATGTGATGCAAGTGCAATGATTAGCCTTATTGTGACCATCTTGGCCACGGGTGCAAAAGTTTCCTCATAGTCTATCCCTCTCTCTTGAGCATAACCTTTTGCAACGAATCTTGCTTTATGTTTGTTAACACTCCCATTTGCATTCAACTTAAGCTTGAAGACCCACTTGTATCCTATTACATTCTTTTGAGGTCTATCAACAAGCAACCAAGTTTCATTCTTAATCAAGGCATTATACGCATCCAACATAGCTTTATACCATTCTTTGGAGTTCAATGCATCTCCAACATTAGATGGTTCTTCCAAACTAGATAAAGCATAAGGAGTGGATGAGATACCCTCAACTTGCTGCCCTTTGCCTTGATATGTGAGCCTTGATGACTCCACTTTTGCCCTTGAAGATCTCCTTGGTGTGATAGGTGGGTTTGGTGCTTGCTCCTCCATGAGCTCCTCCTCAAAACCAAGATCTTGCTCCTCGGCCATCTTCTTCTTGATTGTTGGAGCACTTGAGCCTTCTTCAAGCATATTCATATGATGTTCATCGAATATAACATCCCTTGAAACAACAAATTTGTTCAAGGATGGGAGATAGACTTTGTAGCCCTTGATTGAGCTAACATATCCAAGCATGATCCCTCTTGTGGAAGATGGATCCTCCTTGGTTCTTGTTTCCAATGGCACATGCACATAACATATACACCCAAAAACTTTCAAGTGATTAAGATTGGGTTTCTTTCCATACAACATCTCATAAGGAGTTTTGCCTTCAATTGCTTTGCAAGACACCCTATTCATCAAGTAGTTTGCACATACAAGAGATTCACCCCAAAAGGATTTGGGCAAACAAGCATCTAATCTTAAAGCCTTAGAACATTCACATAATGTTCTATTTTTTCTTTCAACAACTCCATTTTGTTGAGGAGTGTAAGGACAAGAAGTCTCTTTTTTTATCCCTTCCTCTTCACAAAAGGCCTTGAACTCATTGGAGATGAATTCTCCACCATTGTCACTTCTAAGAATCTTGATGCTATGATTATGATGCTTTTCCACAAACAACTTGAACTTTACAAAAGTATCAAATACTTGAGAATTGAAGGAACGTAAGAACACCCAGCAATATCTTGAGTAGTCAACAATGAAGGGTTAAGAACATGGATGAACCTCCATTAGATTTGGTGCTAGCAATGTGCACATTCGAGTGTATGAGTTCAAGAGGATGAGATGACTTTGTGATGGAGTTAGGAAACACCTTATGTGCCTTGGATAAAGCACAAGCTTCACAAACCTTGTCTTCCTTCCCAATAGACCTTGGTAAGCCTAAAGCATACTCCTCCTTGACCATAGCCTACATGGAACCCGAGTTGACATGTCCAAGTCTTTTGTGCCATAAAGTGAAGGTAGAAATCTTGCTCTTCTCGGCCAACATGACAACATTAGTATCCACAAATGCATCCAACTTATAAAGTTTGCCAAGTCTAGTGCCCTTAGCCACTATCTTACCCTTCTTCTTGATGAAACATTCATTTGAAGCAAAGTCAACATTGAAACCATTGTCTACCATTTCGCCAACACTTAGTAGATTCTTTGTTATTGTAGAAATGTACAAAACACCTTCTATGTTGATCTTTTTGGTAGATCCTAAGCAAAGGGGAATGCTACCAACTCCTTCAATCTTACAAGCTTCATCATTTGTTGTATAGATAGACTTTATAGGTCCATCACAAGATAAGAGAGAAGAGAAAAACTCTCTTTTGCTAGTCATGTGTGAACTAGCACCCGAGTCAATCCACCAAGGATCTTCTCCTTTGAAACTTGTTGAAGAAAATATGGACATCATGAGAGAGTCCTCATGTGAACTCTCCTCCTCCTCCTCTTTTCTCATGTTGGCCTGGCTTTGATCTTGCTTCCTCTTGAAGCATTCCGAGGCATAATGCCCCATCTTGCTACAATAGAAACCTTTGCACCCGTGGCAAAGATGGTGAGTATTTGGGTCATTATATCTCTTGTTAGTCTTTATGGATGGGATCTATGGCAATTGGATCAGAATGTTTTTTTGAATGGTGATCTTGAGGAGGAAGTGTACATGAAGCAACCCGAGAGCTACATTTCACCTACAAAGCCAAATCATGTGTGTCTTCTACAAAAGAGCTCATATGGCCTTAAGCAAGCACCAAGGACTTGGTATGCTAAGCTTAACACTTTTTCACTCTCTCAAGGCTTTGTTATGAGTGAGTATGATCATTTCCTTTATTATAGATTTTCTAGAAATGATGTTACCATTTTTCTAATCTATGTGGATGATATCATCTTGAGTGGTGGGGAGACAACCAAGATGTGGAGGATATCAAGAGTGCTTTCAAGAGAGAGTTTGAGGTGCATGATCTTGGTCATTTGCAGTACATTTCAGGAATAGAAGTGATTAGATCTTCTCAATCTACTTTCATTTGTCTAGAGAAGTATGCTAATTATATTCTAGAAAGATTTTATACGGTAGATGCAAATTCTTGTGATATACCTATGGATCCAAATGTAAAGCTAACTATGAGAGGTAATGGAAGATCCTTCAAGGAAATTACTCTCTATAGGAAGCTAGTTGGTTCACTCATCTATCTAACCATCACAAGACCAGATCTAAGCTATTGTGTTGGTAGATTGAGCCAATTCATACAAGATCCTAGTGAAGAGCATTGGAAGCTGGAGAAACAAGTTTAGAGATACATCATTAGAACTCGAGATTTTGTTATGTTGTATGAGGGATCATCACCTAACTTGATTGGATATTTAGATTGGACTTTGTTGGATATAAAATGGATAGAAAATCCATAAGTTCTCATTGTATTTTCACAGGTGATGGAGCTATATCATGGATGTCAAATAAACAAGCCACTATCTCATTGTCATCTACTTTGTGAGGGAGCAAGTCTTGGCAAAGGAGGTGGAGCTTCAACATGTTTCTTCAAAGGAATGTGTAGCTGATATCTTTACCAAATAATTGGGAAAAGACTTGTTCATGAAGCATAGGACTTCACTTGGAGTGTTCTCAAAGTCTATGCTAGAACTAGTTGAAGAGGGAGTGTGAGAAATTTCAACTAGTTTTGCTATTTTGGTCAAATTTGTATATTTGGCAATTGAGTCCAATTTTCATATTAGACTTAGAGTTTGACTCTTCAAAGTCATGTTAGTCTAAAATCCTTTGAATAAACACTTTTTAAAAGTGTGGGAAAGTGTAGTACACGAGTCTGAGAGATTCAAGTTTGAATCTGAAGACATTTGAGTCTAGTCACATTAATGCTAGGGTTTTTGTTATGGAGGGAAACCAAAGTCATTAATGAGTCATGGATCTGTTATATATAGATGTACACTTGTGGAAAGAGGCACATTCTCTCTCTCTCTCTCTCTCTCTCTCTCTCTCTCTCTCTCTCTCTCTCTCTCTCTCTCTCTCTCTCTCTCTCTCTCTCTCTCTCTCTCTCTCTCTCAGGCCTAAGGGACATTTCAATGGAGCCCAAGAGAATTGAGGGAAGAAGCGCCTTGCATGGAGAAAGCCTATGCATATACTAATTTTTGTGTGATTAGTGGCCCAAGTATGGCATCCTGCGTGTATAAGCCCATCTTGAAGAGCCCATCAGTAGTTAGTTACATTAGGCTCCAGTTCGGCATCCTACGAGTTTAAGTCCAACTTGTGGTGCCAATAATCATTAGGGTCAAGTAAACAAGTTTGGCAAGTCAGACTTAAAAAAGTAAGTCAAAAATGGAACCTGCATAGTATTTTGAGACTTGAAATACCTTGTCCCATAAGTAAATGTGGAAAGAAAACTCCACAGGCTTCTATATAAGGAAGCCCATTGTATGTAATTTTCGTCCTTAATGCAAGAGAGCTAAATGCTACTATTTTGGATCCACATATGCTTGATATGGTGTTTGGTCATTATTAGCTTAACTTTATGCTTGCTGCTATTTTCTTTAAGTGATTGCTATTTTGACTCCTAGTTAGCATGTGTGTTTTGCGTTTTATGTGTTAGTTAGCTATTAGTGATTCTCTAGAGAGAGAGTAGGAGGGCGTGGAGGCCATTAGGGAAGAGAGAGAAAAAGAGAGAGGTAGAGTTAAGGTTAGTTCATTTTGGTTATGTTTTTGGTGCAATGATATCTTATTTGTATGTAGAAGTAGTTGTTAATTTCTTTGTTGTGCTTGCATCTCCAAGGCTCCTAGGATCTAGCCCTACTTCCCGTGCTACAAACGACTCAAGAGAAGGTGGAAAAAATCCTCTTCTTCTTAACAGCAAGATTCCAAGAGCTACCGCTGCTGGCAGGATTGGCTTAGCTCTTGGACATGGGTCCCAAGAGCTGACTAGGCCATGACTCAAACTCCAAAGATAACTCAAGACATGTGACTACTTGACTAGCTCACCACAAAAGCGAAAGCTACTCGACTAGCTCAAGAACAAGCTCTTTGACCTTTGGGCCAATCACTAGATGTTAAAATTAATTATTGGGCTTATCACTCCATGTTCTATCTCTGTGCTAGGATTGGCTTAGCTCTTTGGACATGGGTCCCAAGAGCTAACTAGGCCATGACTCAAACTCCAAAGCTAGCTCAAGACCTGTGACCACTTGACTAGCTCACCACGAAGGCGAAAGCTACTTGACTAGCTCAGTAACAAGCTCTTTGACCTTTGGGCCGATCACTAGATGTTAAAATTAATTATTGGGCTTATCACTCCATGTTCTGTCCCTGTGCTAGTAAGAGGTGCTACCAAAAAGGCCCCAAGAGACAAGGGTGGTATGCTATGCTAGAGTAGTGACCACTAGTAGTACATTATTCCAAACACACTCAAAGCTATCGATCCTTGTGTTCATTTGGCTTTTACTGTCTGAAAATTTTTGCATGCAAAAGACTTTTATGGAAAACTATGCACAATCAAATTCCTTTGGGTTTATATTGTTATAAGAAGACTGCATCAGGAACTCCAACACACTCTTCATGGGCCCAGATATTGCATTCGTCGATGTTCTAAAATTCTATGCCTTTACACAAGCAGACTCAAGTTTATGCTCTTCCTTATCTATCTTCCTTTGATCTTCTTCATTACTTCAAGAGCCACAAAAGTGTATATTAGTATTGCCCTCACTTCCCACCCTAATTCTACTCGTTTATCTTCAACTTTTATGCAATATTCTTCAATAGTTTCCATATCAAGGGTCGCCCACCTTCTATGAAGGTTATTTGCATCACTTGTCAATCAATATGGCTTAAACTGAATTTAAGTCTTTCTGTGTTAAAATCCCTTGTTAAGGGCTATTGCTTGTGTAATTTCTGATCTTCCAAGCCAGATGCTGTTGATGGTATCTTGTCTAGTGGCCCATATTTGTTGCGGAATGGATTTGTTTTTGTATTTTGTAATTCTGAATTTTTTTCTAGTCTTTTTCATACCGTCTTAAGAGCATTCACATCAAATTGAGCCATACAATTTACAAATTATACAAAATCAACTTCAGACGAAGACTTAGCTCTTGCTTTTATTGTAAGCCTTTGAGTCAATAAAACTTAGCTCTTGCTCAAACTTGTGTCTACCAAAGGAGTTTGTAATACTTGTATTCGACACAAAATATGGGAACTTCCAGCACAACATATGTGAGCTAGGTAGCTACAAGGTAATTGTACCAGGGACTTCATACAGTATGATACATATAGGTCAGGTAAATGTCCCACCTCTATCTAGACCATGACATCGACCATACCATCCATGCCTACATATATCAAGTGTATTTTAGATGCAGAAGTATAAATTATAAAAACCACTTCCTAAAGATGGTGCATGCACTCTTATGTGGTCAAACGAATCAACAATAGATTTCTTGCTGATGAGTTGACATCATCCTCTGCATGCAATAGACTTTATGCCAATGCAATGTTGAGAAAAGCTGCGCTAAACACCAATGCGTATCATGCACTGAAATCCATTTCAACAATATGGATAAAAAAATTTGAATAAAGTTAAGCTCCAAACATTGCGACTAAAAAAATTTGAGAGTGTCAAATGCATGGAAAAATTCTGGTTTGCTTTCACTTGCTAGTTCAAGGTAAGTACATGAAGCACATTGTGCAATATAATATTCTCTATCATAAGTATGTACGTGTAGAAGATCAAATCATCAAATGACACGCTGCATAACTACTTATTAATTTTGTATCTTTTTGTGTATCCCAACTGCTTTGCTTCATTTGGCGCAGAAATGTGAGAATGATCTGACCGACTTGCATTCTGATCCCTGCAAAACTCTAGTGAGACAAGAGATGTTGGATGGCATTTCGAAGCGATTCGTTCTGTTTGAAAGAAAAGAAATGCCAAATTAAAGACTTAAAACGTCACAAGAAAAATAAGACATGTTCCTAATACCTATATAGGAAAAAAAGGAAGTTTCCCTAGATTAAAATGAACTAATATAGGGAATTTTCATACTAGGAAAAGTCGTTCTTTTCCTAGAAAGCAAATCTAGGAAAAATCTACAACAAAATTTATTAAAAGTTTTGCATCCACCTTTTGGAGCTGCCAGAAAAAAACCGATCATCATTAAGACTCCGAGAGTCCGAGCTGCGGTTAAAGCTCTCTTGGCAGCTAGTAACAAGGCCGGCAAGCATGACCATCCATTGCACATATACATAGAGCACGATCTAGTTACTTCAAGCCAAGTAAAATTCCATCAGACAGGTGATAATTCTCAAAAAATCTGGACGAGTCAGCCATTCTGGCGCCTGCAAGTTACATTGATATGCAGATGCCTCTCATGAGAATGGAAAACAGAACCGGAGGCTACCATTTCTACCAAATGGATAGTATATACATATAAGGTTTGACATGTAATTTAGTGTGTGTAGATACATAGTGTTGATCCAGTCAATGATACAGGATATGTGAAAATACAGTGGACAGAGTGTCGAAAGAAGCAGGAGTGTTACCTCCACATGAGATATAGCTAGCTGCAGTTTGATGTCAGTGGATCGCGTGTCGAGGTGCTGCGCCACCGCAGAACTTCTCTCTGAAAAAAAATACACTCAGGCAACGCAAATTCCCAACTTAAACTACTGAAAAGCTCGCAAGCAAACCAGAACTAATGCGAGAATTCCCAACTATAACAAAAATAAAGAAGAAGAAGTGCAAAGTTTAGAAGGAACAAACGATCTTGTATATAATGGCATAGAGAGTGAGAGTGACCTGAAAGCAAACGATGGGCCGAAGCATGATATCTCGAAATGGCACAAGTCACAGCCATCAGGAGTGGCAGCATCAAAGGATGACAACACATCTGGTGACTAATACTCAACGATGCTATCTACACTTAATCCACTTTCAAAATTAGTCTATTCAAATAAAACTAACAGATACAATCAATATTCCTTGCAGCAGAAGCTTGCAGCAGCTTATAATGTAAAACTCAAGAAAGCCATTCATCAGTTGGTTAGAAGCTCGTTTTGAATTTCAAAAGTATCGGTGCAAACAATATATAGCATTCTTCCTCCTCGTTTCTAAATTATACACAACGATATGCAAAATTTGCACATATGGGACTCAATTGTTCCTGATAGAAGACTGTCTTGAACTTAATATTTTCTCAGAATAACTCAGTTCTCCAATTAAAATACTAGACTAGAATATATTGCGTAAGATGCTACATGACATTACAACTGTTAGCAACAATATGAAGACGATACAGGAACTATCCGAGTGCCAAATTAGGAGGCCAACATTGATATTAGTTATGATAATGAGAAAATCTCCCAATGCATTTCAAAAATTGATGACTACCCCACATTGCAAGCAAAAAGAATCTTAGATGCCCTTCACATGAAATTGACTTCTGAGCTCGTACAGATTTTGCCAAAGCGCAAGACTTAAATTCTTTAAAAAACTTTTGAGAGATATTAATAATTATTTTGAAACCTATGTTCCTTCAAACCTAAGTTCCTATAAGCACATCTATAGGCTTAACTAGTGTGAAACATAAAGGTTATGCTTTGTGATTGACAGTAGTGTGGAACTAGGAAAATATCTGCAGAAACATGTATGAATGAGTGAGATCTAGTAGACAACATGAGCATCATATGATCAAACTCTGAGTAGCATTACTATTGACGTATTAATTTTTGATACATGTTATAGAACATGTACAAGGGCAAACAATTTTATTTTCTTAAGATATAGCTTAGTAGACTTAAGAAAGAGCCAAATCTACAGTAACAGGCACTCATCCAACTGGATTAATAATTCAAAATTGGTGGAAAAAAATGGTTCAACAAAGCTAGCAATACCTGAAACTATCACAAAATATTATGCATATCTAAATAGTCAAATGTTTTTGAACTTACCGAAGAAGCTAGATCATCTTCCATGAGGTTCTTTGCCAGTCCAAAATCCTCTGCAAGATCTTCAAGAAGCCTTTAGATACTAATTCTACAAGCTGTGATACTAAGATACTATACTTGTCACTATCAGCCTTAATTTTGTGATAACTCAAAATCACATGCAAATAAATTCCATGGAAATCTGGCAGCTTATAAGTGCCCATATTCAGATTAGAACTTACCTAGACAAATGTCATGCTCTTTTGTCAAAAGTATGTTTGAACATTGGATAAAGAATCAAAATATGTGACATAAGCAAAGACCTTCAAGGGTAAGAAGAAAGATAAAACTATTAACACAACAAGAATAGTATGCTCTACATGCACAAATCTGTTGCTATCCTATATATGATTTGGGCTGCAGTGCTTTCAATAATTTAAAAATTGGACACTAGAAAGCACTGAACCAGTAATACATAGCAAGACATGGGAACTAAAGATATGCATACATTCCGGGCTTCTTGGAATGTGACCACATACGGCTGATTCTCCCATGAACTTAGAACCCATCTCGTGATACCATCCATTTTTGCAATCTTGTTCCGTATCAGGTCAGATTGCAATGAATCACGAAAAGTTTTGGAAATTTTTGCTCTCATCTCTTGTGACAAGGCAGAGGGAAAACTTAACAGAACAGATACAGACGGAGGGTAGAATTCCACAAACGACTTGCAAAGAAGTTGAGATTGAATCTTATATGATGTTAGGTTGACATACCTTGAGATCCCTATGAAGCACTTGACTGGAATGCAGATAATTCAATGCAAGTAGAAGCTATGCAAACCACTTGCATAGCCGCTGACAAAATATAGGGAGCTCGAAGATCAGTATCAGTTGTGAGCAGTTGTCAAAAAGCTATGGGATTTCAGGATTCAGCAAGAAGCTTTAAGCGCTTCACAAGATCTGATGGCTGTGGCATCTAGATGCAAGAATTATCAGTCCATAAAGAGAATTGAAAACAATTACCTCTTCAGAAAAGTAGATCCCGTTTGCTTTTTTCACCATATCCACCCTAAAACATATGAGAGAGAGAATGTACCTACGATGGCGATCACCAGGATCAACATGCGATGGTGGATCAACACGATGGTGGATGAGCGCAACAATAGAACGTAAGAGGAGAGCAAGACGAGCGTGATGGTGGACTAGGAGAGAAGGGCGAGCAGAGGAGAGGAATAGCGCGGGAAAGTATGGCCCGAAGGCTCCAAAAGCCCCAAAATCAAGACCCAATTCAAGGATCCAATAGCTCCAAAAGCCCCAAAATTTCAATCTCTTTCTATTTCTCTCAATGGCCAAAATGGCAACCAATAAAAATTTTCAGTTAACCTGGCGGAGCATCCACCTCCTACCCACTTGCAATAGGTGCGCTAGTGCAACACCTCATGTCGTCTGTCCATCGACGTGGCTCATGCCATCCACCTCATGCAGGTGGTTTTAGTGCTTTTAACCCCTTAGCCTTCAGGTACCCAAACTACGCCATGGAAGGGCGAGAGAGAGCTTGAGCCGATGCTGGCAAACTCTTTTTTGAGTTATCATCAAAAAGGACTCTAATTATAAAGATTCTCGATTATTTTAAGACTATTACTCATAACAGGGTTCCTATACTAATCTAAAAAAGTCATCACAATTTTATCATACTAGTTTTTGAGAAATTGTGTTGGTTTCATGCCTATACTATACAGGTTTTTCCGAGCATTCACGCACACATGAGAGAGAGAGAGAGAGAGAGAGAGAGAGAAGGGGGGGGGGGGGGGGGGGGTATAGGTTCTTAAAAAAAAACTGTGCTTTCTCACTCATAGGAATCAAATTTGAATTACCTCGAGTGATAAAAATGAAATTTGAGAAATCACAAGTGTAGGCGCAAATCCATCAGTATGGCCAGACCAACTCAAGTGATGTAAGTGTCATAAACTCGAGATGGATCAAGTTTGAACAGCTTGGGCGATTAGCATCAAATTTGAGCTATCTAAATTTTGTAAGCTTGAGATTCCATGAATTTTATCACTTTAGAAGCAACTTCTAATAATAAAGGCCAAAATTGAGCCATCTTGATTGACACACCTCAAAGTTGAACTATTTCGAGTGATAGGGGCCATTTCCATTCATAAGGAATCAAATTCAAGCAATCCAATTGTCCTAAAATTAAACTTGATTGAGTGACAAGGGACATAATATCCAAAATTGAGCTATCACGATTAGATCATCTAAAATTTGACCTATGTCTTTTTATGTGGGTGAATTCCGTTGATAACTCAAACAATCTAGACAAACTCAAGCAATCTAGAAATCCAGAATTGAGCTATCTTGATTGATAGACATCAAATTTGAGCTATATTGAGGGGTAGGGGCCAATTCCATCACGAGGGATCAAAGTCAAGCAATCTAATCATCCTAAACTTGAAATTGATCGAGTTTTATTGCTTGATGAATTATATCAAGTTATAAAAACCAAAATTGCATGTTAGACATCAAAATTGAGCTATCCCAAATAATATGCATCAAATTTGAGTTCTCCGATTTTGTAAGCTCGAGATTTTATGAATTAAATCACTCTATGAAGAACCTCAACTTATAACAACGAAAATTGAGCTATCTCAATTGATGGAGATTACATTTGAACTATCTCTTGTGATATGGGTCAATTTCATTGATAAGAAGTAGAACTCAAGCAACCTAGATGTACCAACTTGATATTGATCGATTTTGCTCACTCAATGAGCCACATTGTTGGCTGATAATGACCAAAATTGCATATCAGACATCAACTTGAGCTCTCAAGCAATAGACATCAAATTTGAGCTATCTACATGTCCTAGTCTCAAGATTCTTCTAATTCAAGCACTCAATGAGCAATCTCAAGTGATCATACATCAAATTCAATAGGGGTGAGTTTCATAGAAAATGGATTGAACTCGAGTTGACTGAAGGTTCTAAAGCCAAAATTTCTTTGATTTGATCACTCAATCGACAACCTCAAGCGAAAAAGGCCAAATTTGAGATACTTGAAGTTACAAACTTGAATTTTGACAATCTCATGTGGTAGGGACCAATTCAGTCAATGAGAGGTAGAACTTGAGAAATTTGAATGTACCAAACTAAATTTTGGTCGATTTTAATCATTTAGTAAGTCATGTCTATTGACAAGAAGCAAATTTGAGTCTTCTCATGTGTGGCATCAAATTCAAATTATCTCGAGTGATAGACATCAATTTCGAGCTATCTCGAATGATAGGAGCTACTTTCATCAATAAGAGATCAAACTATAACAAATTGAATATCTTAGTTTAACAAGTAAGAGGGAGAAAGTCCTCCAAATCCAAGGTAGAACCTCCTAATGTTCGCCAAGCAACCTGCAAGCTCCAAGATGCTTCTCCAACTCCTAGCTAGGATGCCTCCACCTGCAAGTAAGGATCTGCAAGCCTCCAAGGATCTCTCCTCCACCTGTGTCCCTACTCTTAAACACAAAGGAAGATAATCCATTGTTGCGGATGGATGATCTAATAGACTATCTTGGTGGTGCTGGGTACTTTTCCAAGATAGATCTAAGATCGGGTTACCATCAGATACACATTAAGACAGAAGATATACCAAAAACCGGATTTTGAATTGGTTTGACCAATGCACCGGCAACTTTCCAACAGATGATGAACAATTTGTTCAGACCATATTTGGGAAGATTCGTAGTGGTATTCTTAGATGATATCCTAGTGTTCAGTAAGACTTTGGCGGAACATAAAGAGCATTTTTGGATTGTCTTGGACATCCTAAGAAGACAAAAGCTCTTTGCCAAGGAGTCTAAATGTGATTTCTTTGCTAAGGAATTGTCCTACTTGGGGCATAAGATTTTTGAACGAGGAGTGGAGATTGAGCTAGATCGTATCCAGAGGGTCATTGATTGGCCAATTCTCACCACAATTCGAAAAATCAAGTCTTTCTTAGGGTTTGTTGGATTTTTTCGTTGACATATTCCCCAATTTGCTTAATTGGCATTTCCCCTTACCCAGGCCTTGAAAGGCTATAAGAAGCTAAGCCGGAGGGCTGAGAGTCTACTAGTGGTGTGGACAGAGGATATGAATAATTGTTTTGAGTTGCTTAAGAAAAGTGTCACTTCGGCACCAATACTAATCATTGGTGATTCTAATAAGGCTTTTGTCGTTAAGACTGATGCTAGTGATTATGCTATTGGAGCGGTTTTGATGCAGGATGGACTTCTGGTGGCTTATGAAAGCAAGAAACTCAATCTTCCTCAGTCTAGGTATTGTACCTATGAGAAGGAACTATGAGCAATTGTTCATTCCTTGAAAATTTGGCGACATTATTTAAATGGAGCCAGATTTGAAGTTTTGACAGATTATCAGAGTGTTCAATATTTCTGTGATGCTACAGATTTAAAGGGGAGGCAAGCTAGATGGGCTGAGCTAATGCAAATCTTTGACTTTTCTATAAGTTACTGTAAAGGAAGTCAAAATACTCTAGCGGATGCTTTGAGAGGTTATTGGTTATTAATCAGTTGAGCTTTACTGTTATAGAATCGGGATTGTTTTAGTCTCTTTAAGGGCTATATGAGTCCGATCCTTATTTTGGAAAGTATTGGCAACAAGTACTTTTAGGGGTCAATTCAAGTTAGCAAGATTCCTCGAATCAAAAAAAGACTGAAACGAATTTCTAAATCGAAAGGGGATTGTGTTTCTTAAAGAAAAGGTATGTGTACCATAAAATGACACTATAAGAGCTCAAATCTTGCATGAGTTCTCATGATAGTTTATGTGCAGGATATTCGGGTATACATAGAACACTTGACTTAGTTCAAAGGCAATTTTGGTGGCCTAAGATGAAAAGTTAGGTAGAGGCCTATGTACTTAAATGTACTAAGTGCCAGATAAATAAAGCAGAGAGGCTAAAAGCTAGTGGCCTATTACATCCTTTAGATATTCCTACCGAAAAGTGGGAAAGTATATCTATGGATTTAGTGGTCGGGCTTCCACGTACAAGGAAGGGCCACGATTCGGGTTGGGTTATTGTTGACAGACTTATGACGTTTGCTCAATTTATCCCAACAAAAACTATGGTGAAAGCTTCAGAACTACTCAACTATGATTGGGAACAACACCTTCCACTGGTGGAATTCACATATAACAGTGCAAAACATTCAGCGACCAGATTCAGCCCTTTCATGCTTATGTATGGTTTTCAACCTCGATCACCAATTAGTGTTGACATGAAAAACATACGGGTGAAAGCCGCAGCTGATTTGCTTGCAGATATGCAAGAAATGTTATAGCTGGCTAAAGAAAGCATAAGAAGTGCCCAAGACAGGGCAAGGCGCTATGCTGATCTATCTCGGAAGTACAAGGTATTCATGGTCAACGACTGTTTGTTTTTTAGAGTCCCTAGTCACTCTAGGGGCTTAAAACTGGTAAGTGTGCAAAGTTGGCGCCTAGGTATTGCGGTCCTTCTAAGGTAAGTGATAAACAAGGTGGCATACAAACTAGACCTTTCAGCTAACATTGATCATGTTTTCCATGTTAGTAAGTTAAAAACCTCGTTAGGGGTTGGGGAGACCCTGCTCCATGTGGAAGATCTAGTGGAACTTCTTCATGATGAGTCTGTGAGTGGACCACATGAACCCGAGGCGATTGGTGATAGCCGGTAGAGGACTCTACAAAGTAGAGTGCTTCGAGAATTTTTAGTCAGGTGGAGGGGCAAATCAGAAGAGGAGGATACCTAGGAAAAGGAGGCTGATCTCAAGAAGAAGTTTCCAAATTTTTCCCTACAAGAAAAAATTTAAGTCTAGGGGGGAGGAATGTTACATACCTATGTAACTAGCAGTACTTCGAACCCCTACAGGTCCATTTAGCGTTGGGGGCTAAATGGCAAGTTGGATAAGAGATACCCTTACGATTAAGGGTCGGTGTCTTAGATTAAGGTACTAGTGTCCTTGGATAAGGGCAGGTAGGTGTCTATACCTTGGATGGAGGTATGGAACCTAGAGAGGTCTTAGAAAGTCATTGGATGAGTATATTTCTAAACCTTGGGCCTCAATCTTGAACCATATCACTTTATTAGTCTTGGACCAGAGTATACATGCACAACTTGGGCAATGGGTCCTAGTAGGAGGGTGCCCTTCTAAAGGGTCCATTGAATTTCAAGTTCCACAAGAATAGTAATCAAAGAGTCATAAGTTATGGAAGATGTCTGATGACCTTCCATATGCCTATGAAGGCTCTTGAACTCCTCTAGGCTTCTCTCTTTTTCATTGGATGTGCATGGAACTCCATAGTGTATTAGAGAGAACTAAATGACATCTATATAGGAGGAGTAGGGCGCCCATTGGGAGGGGAAGAGATCTCTTTTGTTTACCTTGCTTATGCTCGAGTGTGGGTACTAATGTGTAGAGTAATTCTTATGTGTAGTATGCTAAGGGTTTGGATCTTGCTTATGGTATGGGACATAAGTAGGGTTTGGATCTTGAGTAAGCTATGGATTGTTGTGATATGCTTGTAATTTGTTATTCTTAACCTTTACTTGTTCAATTTCTTATAGTCGACGCAAAATCTTATAGTCCCATCCTTGTTGGCAACAAGAACCATTGGTGATGCCCAAGGAGACTTACTAGGTTGTTCCCACCCCTTTTTCAGGTAATCATGTAATTGTCTACTTACCTCAGCCTCTTCCGATGCCCTCATCGTATAAGGACGTTGTGCAATTGGAATTGCTCCAGGTATTAGTTCAATTTTATGATCAATTGTCCTTTTCTGGTGGTAAACCTACAAGAAGGTCTAAAAAAACATCATTGAATTGTTGCCTAAGTTCATTATAGGCTTCAAATTCTGTAGTGTTCTCCCTGGGTATACTCATGGCATTTATGTTAAGTTCTTCATCATTGAGACAAATGATATCATTATGAAAACATAAATAAACTTTAAAATCTAAATTCTTCACAATAGAATTAAGTTCCTATTTAGAATAAGGGTTAACATTTTCAATGTCAACACTTAAACTAGCCATGATCTTATTCAAAGAATTCTCATGCATAAAAGATGCTTCTCCAACTCCAAGCTAGGATGCCTCCACCTGCAAGTAAGGATCTGCAAGCCTCCAAGGATCTCTCATCCACTTGTGTCCCTACTCTTAAACACAAAGGAAGATAATCCACTGCCACGGATGGATGATCTAATAGACTATCTTGGTGGTGTTGGGCACTTTTCCAAGATAGATCTAAGATCGGGTTACCATCAGATATGCATTAAGGCAAAAGATATACCAAAAACCGGGTTTCGAATTGGTTTGACCAATGCACTGGCAACTTTCCAACAGATGATGAACGATTTGTTCAGACCGTATTTGGGAAGATTCGTAGTGGTATTTTTAGACGATATTTTAGTGTTCAGTAAGACTTTGGTGGAACATAAAGAGCATTTTAGGATTGTCTTGGACATCCTAAGAAGACAAAAGCTCTTTGCCAAAGAGTCTAAATGTGATTTTTTTGCTAAGAAATTATCCTACTTGGGGCATAATATTTCCAAACGAGGAGTGGAGATTGAGCCAGATTGTATCCAGAGGGTTATTGATTGGCCAATTCTCACCACAATTCAGAAAATCAAGTCTTTCTTGGAGTTTGTTGGATTTTTCCGTTGGCATATTCCCCAATTTGCTCGATTGGCATTTCCCCTCACCCAGTCCTTGAAAGACTATAAGAAGCTAAGTCGGAGGGCTGAGAGTCCACTAGTGGTGTGGACAGAGGATATGAATAATTGTTTTGAGTTGCTTAAGAAAAGTGTCACTTCGGCACCAATACTAATCATTGGCGATTCTAATAAGGCTTTTGTGGTTAAGACTGATGCCAATGATTATGCTATTGGAGCGGTTTTGATGCAGGTTGGACTTCTGGTGGCTTATGAAAGCAAGAAACACAATCTTGCTCAGTTTGGGTATTGTACCTATGAGAAGGAACTATTAGCAATTTTTCATTCCTTGAAAATTTGACGACATTATTTATATGGAGCCAGATTTGAAGTTTTGACGGATCATTAGAGTCTTCGACATTTCTGTGATGCTACAGATTTAAAGGAGAGGCAAGCTAGATGGGTTGAGCTGATGCAAATCTTTGACTTTTCTATATATTACTATAAAGGAAGTCAAAATACTCTAGCGGATTCTTTGAGTAGGTTATCGGTTATTAATCAGTTGAGCTTTACTGTTATAGAACCGGGGTTGTTTTAGTCTCTTCAAGGACTATATGAGTCCGATCCTTATATTGGAAAGTATTGGCAACAAGTACTTTCAGGGGTCAATTCAAGTTTGCAAGATTCCTCGAATCAAGAAAAGACTGAAACGAATTTTCTAATTCGAAACGAGATTTTGTTTCTTAAAGAAAAGGTTTGTGTACAGGAAAATGACACTATAAGGGCCCAAATCTTGCATGAGTGTCATGATAGTTTATGTGCAGGACATCCGGGTATACAAAGAACACTTCACTTAGTTCAAAGGCAATTTTGGTGGCCTAAGATGAAAAGTCAGGTAGAGGCCTATGTACTTAAATGTACTAAGTGCCAGATAAATAAAGCAAAGAGGCTAAAAGCTAGTGGCCTATTACATCCTTTAGATATTCCTACCGGAAAGTGGGAAAATATATCTCTGAATTTTGTGGTCGGGCTTCCACGTACAAGGAAGGGCCACGATTCGGTTTGGGTTATTGTTGATAGACTTATGGAGTTTGCTCAATTTATCCCAACAAAAACTTCATGTGAAAGCTTCAGAACTAGCTCAATTGTTTGTCGAGAAGCTTTTTTGATTGTACGCACTGCCTTACGATATTGTCAGTGACCATGAACCAAAATTCATTGAGAATTTTTGGCAAGTAGTATCTGAAAAGTTGGAAAGAACTTTAAGTATGAGTTCTACAGTTCATCCAGAATCAGACGGTCAAACAGAATATAACAGTGCAAAACATTCAGCGACTGGATTCAGCCCTTTCATGCTTATGTATGGTTTTCAACTCGATCACCAATTACTGTTGACATGAAAAACTTGCAAGTGCAAGCCGCAGCTGATTTCCTTGCATATATGCAAGACATGTTACAGCTGGCTAAAGAAAGCATAAGAAGTGCCCAAGACACGGCAAGGCGCTATGCTGACATTAGAGAAACTTAGAGCCTGACGAGGGCCTTTGAAAAAGATGTTTTTTTATTTATTTTCTTATTTTCGTTGCCATGTGGACCAATTGAAACCTTAGCTTCGGGGTTCTACTTAACGTAGAATTTTTCAAATATAAATAAAATAAAAACTTTTTAAATATATTGTTGTTTCTTCGGGCAGCATGTGGAAATGCTATTGGTTGATGAGGCCGGCCCTTCCAACTCATCGCTGCCCGAAGAGACCCAAAAATATTGAAAATGAATATGACAGATGGTTGAGACGAGAAATTCGATGTACCATCAATGTATGTGCATTGTCAAACCATGGTTAACAGGGATAACCAGAGTTAATTTGTGGCGCCACATAGATCAACGTTTCAAATTTTGCCAACACTTTTTCTCAGATTCATGGCTTTTTGTCTACGCAAATTTTCAGATTCATAGTTCATTGTTTTAGATTTTTGCATGCAAATTACGAATGGCGCCATCAAGGAAGCCGTGCTCCTCAATCGACTCTATGCTTCTATTTAATGAGACAGATGATAATGGATTATGGGTGCCAAGAAAATATTCAAAAAACTCTTGGGTTTTGATGCATCCATCATCAAGAGGAGCATTTCGAAAAAGGAAAAGGTCAAAACTATCATTTCGATCTTATTGGAAGGCCAGAATTTTGGATTTTAGAACATCATCAGGAGGAAAATCTATTTTTGAAAATCTAGTCCAACATGTATATATGCATTCAGAGATAAATGTGCAAGGATTCAATCGTCAAGATTACAAAAGAAGCAATTGTGAGTAGGTTCGGATGATATATGACGTGTTGGAAGAATCCTGTTAGGTTGTTTAGGACAATCCTTGAAACTGTGTTTGCGAACACAGTCGGGACATTCCACATGGTATTGGTTTTTAGCTTTACAGTCAGCCATGAAATGTCCCGTTTCACCACAAATAAAACAGTGGTTGTTCATTGGTCCTATGGCGATAGCGTTACCATCTTGGATGGCTAGTTGTGCTGGATTTTCTGGTGTTGTGGAATACCCATCTCGTTTGCATGAGTATGAGTTGTCGGTTTGATATAGTTGAGAACTAGGTGATAGAAGTGTTGTATCATGATGATATGATTGATCGTAGAAGTTTTCTACCAGATGTGCTTGTGCAGACTCTCGAGGGTGCCTATGTTTTTGTGCTCCTAGATCATGTTGTCCTCTTGGAGGTGGTCCTAAGCCTCACTAGTTGTGGTTGGGGTTCATGTCTAGGTTGTCAAGGCAACTCTTGTATATGGACTTGATTGTTTCGTGGTTGGTAGTGCGTGTGTTGGTTCTGTAAAACAAACGGTTGTCGAGGAGGTTGATAATGTCCCCCAAAATTCCCGCCCCAGTTGATACATAAAAAATGAACAAAATGTGACTCAACATCACTACTTTTTTTAGATTCTTTCACCACATTATGGCCTTCATGTTGCCTTCTTGATTACGTATGTCCTTGAAATGACGACACTTTTCCACAAGTGTTTTTATGAACCCACTGGGGAACTCTATAGTTGGCCTAAGAAAAATAAAGGTCCCCACTCTCACTAATTCACGGTATACATCATTAATGTTTCAAGCTTACTAGTTTCTACTCTGATTTGTGGATTCTTAATCTAGTCCTGGTATTTTAATTTACAGGATCATAATTTATGTGTTGTGTATTGGTTATGTTTCATGCTTAGCAATAGAGAGAGAGAGAGAGAGAGAGAGAGAGAGAGAGAGAGAGAGAGAGAGAGAGAGAGAGAGAGAGAGAGAGAGAGAGAGAGAGAGAGAGAGAGAGAGAGAGAGAGAGAGAGAGGTAACCAACACTCCAAATTCTAGGAAGGTGTGTAGCCCTTGTTTTCTTTCGATAAAGGCGTGGTTCAAATGTTTCTTGTTGGACAATAAGTTCCACGAGAAAGCCCAAATGTTGTAGGGAGGGAGCATGTGGTGACATTTGAAGAAACAAATTGTTTCTGGCCACAAAGCTATGATAGCTTTAGAGCTCAAGAAAAAAGAGAAACAAGGGAGCTGCGTGGTCGCAAACAAAAAAGCTTTGAGGACCGAAGACATGAAGACGATGGTCAAACGAACACGAACACGGTCAAACAAACACGAACATGAACATGAAGATAAAAGGTTCATGTACCCAAGCTGACCTAATGACAAGCCAAAGGCACAAGAAGACACGAAGACCCAAACGATAGTAGATCTCCATGCGTGAAAGGACAGATGAGATTGCGGAGGTACCAGGAGCACGTCAACCTCTGGAGACTGACAGGATACCGTTAGGATGTGTCTAATCAGCCGTTCTTGTAATCTCCTAATTTGCTAAACGTGTCCTTCTCTCTACGTACATGTAGATCCTAATTATTAATTATGCAGTTGTAGTAGATTGGCATATATACCAATGTAAGCTGTATACTACATAGCCATCAAGCTAAGGTTCAAAAAGTCTGCAAGTGGTCTATCACAACAACACTTAAGAAATTCTTTGATAATGTAGTAGATGTTTTATGCAGAAGAGTTTCTTATCTTGAACCTGATCGAATGCTTAACTGTCTGATAGTTGTATGTTTGTAATCGACTGGTTTCAATCTTATTCCGCACACTGGTTTTACCTTGTCCAATGCATAAGTAAACTCTACGTAGGTCAACAGTGTTTGTCCTCACTTTGGAGGACTGTAGATCCTATCACAGAGGGTAGTAGACCCGAGGACATAATCGAATTTCATCTAGGTTTATTTTTGTGAGAATCTCAATAGCGGGTATCAGTGTACAAAACAATTTGTGTTTGGATACCCATTGCACCCTTATCGACAAGGGAGATTTGCCGACAGTGGTATCAGGGCTGAGATTTTTTAACAGTGGTATCAGAGCCATGACAGGCTCATACCCGAGACCTGATATAGCTAAGGAGCTATCAGATTTAGGAGATAGACATTCAAAATAAGAAACTAGAAAGAACAGCTGAAGAATACTATCTATAGCAATGGCATTGATCAACAGTATACAGTCAAAGATTTGCACAATCCTCAACTCAGTCATGTCAAACTTCCTAGCATAGAAGATAAAGACCTCTCTCATATTGAAGGGAGAAGGGATATGGCCTTGGGTAGACAACACCAAAGAGATGCCTACAACTATTGGAAAAGAGTTACGAGAATGGAGAGAGAAGAATGACAAGGCAGTAGCCTTGTTGTCATCATCCATCGAAGATAGCCTGACACTTGACCTCGCGACACTCTCTAATGCAAGAGAGATGTGAGATACATTGCTTACCAGATTTCAAATGAAATCATGCAACTAGATCATGCTTCTTGAAGGTCAACTGACAAATCTGCGATGGGATGGCAGAGACCTTAACTCTTTTATCAGAAAGATGAAGGATCTGTTTCTTTCATTATACAATGCTGGAACAAAGAATATAGTATCCGTAGAGAAGCAGTTCACCTACCTGTTAAGAGCTTTACCAAGATCTTTTCAGACAACCCAAACAATGCTAGCAAAGGATCCAGTAATGACACACAAAAAAGCAGTGATCGAGATTCGAGAAGAAGTCAAAGCTCGTGAGCACCTTGATCACAAGGATGTTTCTAATCAAGCTCTCTACAACAACAAAGAGAATCCAAAGAAGCAGTTCAAGCCTAAGAGAGAATCAGACCTAAAGCAAGATCGAGACCAACAATCAGAGAGAGCCAACAAAGGCAGTTGGAAGAACAAAGAAAAGCCTAAACAATAGAATGATGACAAGAAAATATGCGTGAGATGTAGACGTGAAAGACATACTGTAATTTGTGCTTGTTCAATCCAAAGATTGAATGTATCCATTACCACAAGAAGGGTCATGTAGCCATGGATTGCTACCAGAACTCGAGGAACAAGCGACTTCAAGGAAAACAAGAAAAAAATAATAGTTCTTCCTATGTTGAAGAGCCAGAAAGCTCGAAGATGGGCAAATATAGGTCGAACAATAGAAATTTGATGGCCTATCTGTGTATAGCAGACGTGTGTGCAGCCTCCACATCTGACACACAAGAGGTGATCCCTGATTCAGGAGCTACTTCACACTTCGTTACATCAAGACGAATAATGTCTGATTTTTGAAGTACTGATTCATCAAGATTCATAGTACTTGGAGATGGATCAAAACACCAAGTGAATGGTATTAGTTCGTTATGGCTCAATACAAACGGCAGAGACCGACGACTCAAAGATGTTCTCTTCATACCCACACTACAATGGCCAGACCAGTACGTTGATCACACACGGAAGATGGAAAGGCAACATGTATTATTTGAGGGTACGCCTACCAACAGATCAAGCACATCAAGCCCATGATTCTCTCCAATGGTGAAACATGCTTTTTTATGCCTACTATTTGCATATGCAACTGCATACAACCTCAAGATTCACATCGTTGATGAGAAGACAACATTCCTACATGGCGAATTAGATGAAGAGGTCTACATGAATCAACCTCTAGGTTATACCTCTGAATCACCTTCTACCTATGCATGCCGAATGCACATGTGTATCTATGGGTCTGAAGCAATCAGCACGACAATGGTATAATAAGAAAGATCAAGCTCTGAGATCCTTAGAATTCGAGCCATTGATAGCTGATTCCAATGCTTATGTGAGAATCACAGATGGGAAGATCATCATTGTTGTTGTGTATCTGGACGACACCCTAATACTATGCAGAAGCGAAGGCCTGATGATTACAGGAGTGAAGAATGAGATCTCGAAATATTTTGAGATAACAGACCTAGGAGAAGCCAGATATCACCTTGGCTTGCAAATTGACTACGACTATGACAAAGGAAAGCTATACCTTCATCAATCAAGGTACACCGAAAAAATAGTAGATGATTTCGGGATGACACATTGCAAAGGGGCAAATACCCCAATGCTTGTAGGTACAGTCCTGATGAACAAAGATTGTTCGAAGACAGAAGAAGAGTAGGAGATGACGCAACACCGCCTTACAAGAGGCTGATCGGATCTTTGATATATCTAGCAGACAACACACATCCCGACATTGCTTATGCCATGTTCAGAATGAGTCAATTCAGTACGAATCTAGGCTTAGCACACTGGAAGTTCGCAAAGCGAATCTTACAGTACCTTTAGCAGACGAAGGACTATGGGCTGTGTTATTCTTGTAATGCAGGTTTCCAGATGCACTTCTACAATGATGCTAGCTGGGCATCTCTCAAGGATGGCTATAAAATTGTCTCAGGAGGGTGCACCATTGCAATAAGTACAACAATTCTTTTGGTCAGCAAGAAACAGACCATTATAACTCAATCATCCTATGAAGCAGAATACATTGCAGCCACAACAAGAAAAGAAGGCCAGCCTCATAGACTCTACATCTCTAAGTTAAAGTTCAATGTTCTAGAATGCTTTAAACATGTATGTCAGTCTTTGAACTTCATCCAATACAATTTCAGAATATTGATGTAACTGGCAAGGTATATGTGACATCATTACAATGTTTCTTATGTTGGTGACTAATAATTTAATTTGGAGATTATGTAATGATAAATGAAACTAGAATAGGCAACCTAGAGAGATCACTTTATGAGAAATACCTTAGTTCCTAGAGACTAGATACATAACCAAGAGAAACAATACGAGCTTACAAAAAAATGGAAATAGAGAACTTTGAAAGGAGTCATTAAAAAAAAAATTAACAAAAAACATGAACAATAAAATTAGAAATGCTTGAAGTTGTATTCTCATGTATTGAAAGATCTTTCTTTTTAATCCTCAAGAATCTTGGTCAAACTAGATTCTCAACTTTCCAGTTCAAGCTCAAAAGTCTTGAACAAAAGCTTGTTTCAAAATGAAACAACTTTTGTTTTTGTTTTTTTTCAAATTTATCTATTAACTTAGTGTTTTGAGCATAAACATAATACAAAATTCAATTGAATTTTTTTAAAATGACAATGCTACAATAAGACTAAGGATTCACAAAACCATGAATATTATTGACAACCTTTGAAATTAAACTACAAAAAGAAGTATTCATATATATTATTTTGATCAAGATACAACTATATTAATTTTGATATGCAGATTCAACAAACTAGAGAATTAACGGAAAAAATGTTTCATGACAAGTAGGTTTCATGTTTTGTACCTTATAGAAATGTTTCTTTGTCCAACTTACGTCTTTGGTTTGTCCTTCATTGAACTTCTAAATATGTGACATACAAAGGAGAAGTGCATTGTAGTAACATGGATATGAATACTTTAATTTATATCATAATGCACTAGGAGTAATGGTCACACATGAGCTTTGTCATGACAAGCTTGTTGAGGGTTTTGGCAACATATACAAACACATCCCTATATGTACACACCAACAGATATGCCATTAGTGAGCCATTTGCCAAGAGGGTTTCCATAACCTCTCAAGGTGAACTTGTCTATACCAATGAAGAATTTAACCCATGTTATCACCAGAGAACCTCCTAATACTTCAAATGCTGATTTTGAAGATCAAGCGATCTTTATGTAAGAAGAGAAGTTTTCTACAAGCATTGAAATCAAGAGGACCTAAGAATTAAAAAGTTCTTATCACTTACCTCAAAACAAGAAACAAGCTTCATGTCGTACTATACCAATGGGGTTAATATAGATTTTATAGTAAATAATATCGTTCCCACAGAGGACAGCGTTAGAAAGTTATGTTTTTGGTACAATTTATGACAAGTGATTTTGAGTGTTATTCTGGTTGTTGACAGACATTAAACAGTAACCAGTATTACTTATGTTTGGGATGGGTAATCATTTAATAAATTCAGAACAACAATCTGGCCTCTATCGAATCAAATCGTGCTAGATTGTACCAAATATAGTCGTTATTCGAGTGCCAAAAAGAAAGTATTTGCGACAAACGAATAAGATGGTTTTAAGACAGTTCTTTAGAGCATGCTTTACGGAAACACAGCAAACAGAGCGTCTGTCTGATCAGAGAGTAATTCATAAAATGCGTTAGAGATTGTTAGCAGACTCAAGATCACTCACACTCAGCAGTGCGGAGAATAGAGATAAGAGAGAATAACTCACAAAACTCTATTCACTTCTTCAATCTCTTACATAAGCAGAAACTCTTCTCTCTCGATGATCGAGACTGAAGTGTGAGATCTATATATGTTCTACGGGGTGAACAAACACACCTCTAAAACAACAGGTGCGTCGCTCTCGCGAAAGGGTCTAGTTAACAATTAGACTGAAAATACGTTCAACTATACCATAGGAGGTATACTTAACTATGAGTTAAAGTTATTCTAGTTTAACATGTCTTTTCGTACGGACGACCTAGTAAAGGTTATCCAAGGCAATGTCTTTCCTTTTAAAGGTCTTTCCCTTAAGTACAAGGCAAGCCAAAAAATGGCTTAGGCCTCTTCATGATTTATACTTAAACAGCTCATATCTTTATTTTCGAGTATATCATGCTATATTTATGTTGATATTCAATATTTAATATTTTTGTGGCATCACATATCCCCTTCCTCAAATGTGAAACGTCCTCGTGAACATATCATCTTCATTTCGAGGATTATTCGAGAAACATTCTTGTTCGTCATATTTTCGCTGAGGCGAAAAGATATTTCTTCGTGTATTTCGTCCTTAGATATTTCTTTGTCTTAGAGAATATCTGTCTTGCTGTTTCTTTAATTGAATAGTTTGTTTTGAGTTGATCTTTGAATTGCTGATGAAAGATGTAATCAAACTTCAAAACATCTTCAAACTTCAAAAGTCAGCATCCCATAGAAACATCACCACGACAAAGGCATGAATGAATATTCATGAATGATTCAGTTCTTCATATAATTTCTGAACAAGCTCCAAGTTCTGTTGAGCTTTGATCAAGAGCAAGTCTTCTTTTGATTTTGTATAGCGACCAACTGGTAAGTTGCCAATTTCTTCTAACTTAAACGGGAGTAATGTTACATTGAACAGCTCCTGGGTTAACTTGGTATCTTCATCTGAATCACTATGTAGAGTGATTTCTTTACAGTAACGAGCTAAAAATCTTATAAAATTGTTTTTAACATAAAGATTTTTGAACAAAAAATAATGTCTTCGCCGCAAAGGTACCAAACTGCCAAAATGTATATGTATAGAATTGCTTATAACGGAATGACTTCCTTCTATCTTGCAAATTATGTCGAATCTCCGCAAAATATTCTACAAGGTTTCACTCCCAATCTACATAAAGACTGAATAATTCCGGATAAGCCATATTTATATTAATCAGCAAACCTGCATCGTCGAATGCGCCTAAATCGGCAACAACTTGTGGTTTGTGCAGCTGAAACTACGACTTTCGCTTCCAAAAATGTCGCTTATTATCTTCGTTCTACAAAAATTGAAACTCTTTGATTTGAATATATTCAAGAGCATACATATCCGAAGAGCCTATGTATAACTTTGTTGATCCGAAAGGTATGACCTGGAACTTACCCTGGATTATGCCCCAGCAAAGACATCCTTTCTGTTCGAGAGAAAGCTGGGCCCATAACCAGAGAAAGTTGTCCTTCTCCCAAGGTCGTTTCCATTCGTCGAAGGCGATGCCTACTACGCCTGGTAGCATCATGTAATCCACACGCCATTGCAACTCAATATTAAAAGCATGTGGACACCATTTCCAGAAGCGTTCAACAAATGCACAAAATCTATCAGCACATACCTTCAACTGATTTCGCCGCATTCGCTTTGGCTGTGTAGATGTAGTTGCCAAGTCCTGAGTTTGCAACTCACTAAGTTTGCAACTCAGTAGCCAGCTTCTGATCTTCCATTTGTTGCTTAAGATTCGACAGCTCCTGTTCGAACTGGTCATTCTTCGCGACAGCCTCCAAGAATTTTGGATGGTCTGAGGCTTCAGTGCAGGCATGCATAGTTTGGATTTGTTGTGTGAAGTCATCAATTCGAAGAAGGGCCTGAAGGTATTCATCATGTGCATTGGGCCCGCTGCAAGATGGGGTGGCATCACTAGAGAGCTCCTTCAACTCAGCCAACTCTTCCTCGACAAAGGCCTTCGCATCTTCGAGCGGTTGTAAGAACTCGACTCAAAAATTTTTGAGCATCTGGCCTTGGAACTGGTTCAGCTTCGTGAGATCGACTGTGATTGACCCTGCATTGGTGCTCCGAGATAGAGTAGCTTCTGTCTTTAGTCTTGTCATTCGCTCCTCTTGTAAATTTTTCTAGAGTGCAACATTATGTTGATTTGCAGCCAAAAGTGGCTGTTTCAAAGAATCGTTTTGAGTCTAAAGATTGTCAGACTTGGACTGAATCGTCTTATTTGTCTGTTTCAAAGAATCAGCTTCCTTTATTAGAGTCTGAAGTTGTGTTTCGAGAGAACGATGTTGTTCGATCAGCTTCGTGTTGTCTGATTAGAGCGAATCGATCTTCTCGAAGGACTCCTTCAGAGAGTCTAGTGATTTTCTCTCTGAGGTGATAAGCTGCAACGTAAGTTGTCGATGGTACTTGTCAAACTCATATACTTCAGCCACTAGATTCTTGGCTTTGGATCGAAACCACTAGGGCTGGTCGTCTGGTTCTTCTTCATCCTCCATAGGTGCCCCAGTGTCGCCTTCAAAGGGTAGGAGTATGAGGATGGATATTCGTTGTCTGATCTCTCATCTTCTTCCCTGATGACATCCTCCATTGCTTCTTGCAGAGTAGCGTACTGCACCCGTCATTTCAGTTCTCTCCTAATGCTACGTGGTAGTCATGTTAGGAACCACATGATCACCGTATGATCAAGAGTTAGGGCTGCACTGCACTCAAATCGCACATGTTTGACCTACTCAATATAGTCCTTGAATCTTTCCCTTTTTCCCATCTTGACCTTGTTGAGCAGGAGAAATGGGTCTTCTCTTTGTCTGATGTGTCGGACTGGTTTGCGTCATCCTCATAGGTGGATGCACTCTGCTGCTTCTGAGATGTGAAAGCAGACGATGGCTTTGAAGAATCAGCAACAGCAACAGCTCCATCGGTTTCCACAGCTTCACTCTCCATAGCAGTGGTGGCTGCTACTTCGACTTCTGGTGCAGCATCGGATGAAACCGGAATAGGAACAGAAATAAGCCTGGAAAGATCAATTGGCTTGGGAGCCAACATCCTTCCCATCAGCAATATTTTCTCTTGCTCAGTCAAAATTTGAAAATGAGCGCATAGGCGAGAAACAAGGGCTCCGACTCTAGAAAACTTTTGATGTTTGATCCATCGCAAAAAAGCTTTGTATGTGATAACGCCAAAGCATCTGGATTACCCGCAAGCGCATCCAATATGTAACCAAAATTTTGAGCTGAAATTGTCGCATCCACATCCGTCAAAAATATGGCTTGGTTTGCGTATTTACAAAACAGTGTGAATGTTGCATCTCGAATCATAGAGATTTTGTACCCCTTCGTGGGTACGAAGCAGTTGCTTAGGAAGTGGACAGCTTCATCCACCGAATCTTTATTTGTCGCAACCAGCTTTCCATCCAATGGTAGTTCGAGGGCTGTGCAAAACAAATCTTCAGAAATGGTGAAGAATTTGCCTCGTACATGAACATTCAATTCCTCCTTCGAAATTGAATGAATAGAGTTCACAAACTCAGTACTGACTTCAAAAAGGATGATGGAGGGGTCCACTTTCAAATCACCCAACCTACATCGATCCGAAAAGGACTGAATGGATGCCCGACGGATTCTTGCATGTGCTTTCCAGATGATATTAGAGCTAGAGCTTGATCCGGAAGCCATTGTTCGAATGTTTAACGATAGCTCCGTAGATCGCAATAGTTCGCAAAAGAGTGCTTTGATCGCAAAGAGAATGAGCGCAGGAAAGCATAAACTCGCAAGTAGAAAGTGTAAAGAAAAAAAATGGAAAATAACTCTGATAAGCAGTAGCGGTGTGGAAGGGATGATGACATGGCATGGTGACTTGACATCTGTCACTTCCATTTATGGAGGACGTGCATGGCTCAGTGTTTGAAACTATAATTTGTCAGATCGATCTTTAATGACGGAAGATCGTTTGTGAAAAGAAAAAATAAATTAAGGAGAAACAATATCTGTGTGCATACACACGTGTGAATAATGATGATCACGTGGCCATCATCTTTAATGGAGGGATACAAAAAGTATGTCGAGAGATTTTCTAAAGATTTTCAAAAATATGCTAGAAAGATTCTAGAAAGTTTCGTGAAACTTTCTTGAAGGATCTTAAAAAATGATATAGAAACTCACGAAAATTTTAACAACATACTAGAAAATTTCTCAAAAAACTGGAGATAATGCTAGAAAAGATTCTAGAATGATTTACGATTTATGAAAATTTGATTAACAAATTTAGTGTCACGAAAAAATCTTGAAAAGTTCTCAAAAATAGTTTTAAAATGATATTGAAAGATTGAGAGAAGTCAAGAAAAATTCTCGGAAATTTCTAGAAAATTTCTAGAAAAAAATAAAAGAAAAGTCACGAAAAAATTTAGGCAAGATAAAAGAAAATTCACGATTAATTTCAAAAAAATACTAGAAAATAATAAAAATAAAAAAAATAAAAAAAATTCTGGTCAAAGGTAGTATTTCTTCAGTCTAGACCCGTTAATACGTGTCGGTAATAATTCACCTTCAAGTGATTGAAGTTGCACAGAACCATTGTCAAACATCTCTATGACTTTATAAGGTCCAAGCCATGGCATATGGAGTTTTTCGGGGAACTTTTGATTGCGACTGTCATATATCAGCGCATAATCATCAGCTTCAAGATCACATTTTTTTATATGACTGTCATATTTCTTCTTTCTTTGTTTCTGGATTTCTTCCGTTAGTTTTTGTGAAGTCTCTCGAGCTTCAACTAGTTCTTCAATATTGGTCAACCTTTCGTTTATACATTTTTCATCTGTTCGTTGAGGTTGAATACGAAAGGTTTTCACCTCAAATTCAATTGGCAAAATAGAATGCATACCATATGTAAGAAAATATGGTGTCTGTTTCATCGTGAGTATTGCGATAAGCCCAGAGAACTGATCGTAGTTTCTTATCCAAATCTGTTGCATGTGCAATAGTAATTTTGTTCAGGATCTTACATAAAATTCCATTAGCTCTTTTTGTCAACCCATTTGCTTTTGGATTATATGGTGTAGTTTTTTTTGTGTTTGATCAGAAAATAAGTTGTCAGCAACCGTATAGTGTCATTTAAAAAATGTGTACCTCGGTCACTTACTAGTTCGAGTGGACAACCATATCTTGTGATTATACTTTTGAATAAGAACGTCGCGATAGTTTTCGCATTGTTTCATTTCGTCGCCTCTGCTTCAACGTTCTTGGTAGCATATTCCGTTGCAACTAGAATATAACGACATTTTGTATGTCGGGTATCAGGTTTGATTGGACCGACAAAGTCAATCCCCTACTTCTCGAATGGTGCAAGAGACAAGATTGGTGTCAACGACCAATTCATTGCTTTTGTAGGCTTACCAGATCTCTGGCATGGATCACATGAACGAATAAAATTTGATACATCCTTGAACATTGTTGACCACCAATACTTGGTAGTCAATATCTTATTAACTGTATTCTTCAAAGAAAAATGTCCACCAGCATCTTCTGAGTGTAAGGCTTTAACGACCTTTTTAATGTCTTCAGTTTCGAGACATTTTCGTACTTGATGGTCAGCACCAAGCTTGTACAGAACATTGTTAATAATTGTATAATGGAAAATCATCATTGATAGGGTCTTCAGTTTTTCCGGTGCTGAGTCGCGATAGATAATCAGCATTCGTATGATATTTTCCTTGATGAAGCTCTACTTGATAAGTGAATTCTTGCAGAAGTAGAACCCATCGAGCAATTCGTCCTGATAGATCTGGATTATTTACAAGATACTTAAGAGCATAATGATCCACATGAAAAATAAATACATATCCCAGCAAATAATGCCAAAAAATTTTTACAGTGAAAATCATGCCAAGTGCTTCTCTTTCTGTAGCCGAATAATTCTTCTCTAATGCACTGAGTTGTCAACTTGCATAGTAGATGGGATGATCCTTCTTCTAGTTGTCCTTATGGCTTAGACAGACACCAATAGAAAATGCAGAAACATCCGCATAATTGTGAAATAAAATAGCCCAGTTGGCTGGTCTCAAAATAGGAGCATTGATCAACCTTTCTTTAAGATCTTTGAATGCCTTCTGCTGTTCATTCGTCCACAAGTATTCTACTTGTTTCTTCAGTAGATGTGTAAGAGAGACAACAATAGAAGCATGATTTTGAATAAGTCTCCTCTAATAGCCAACATGTCCTAAGAAAACTCTTAGTTCACGTAAATTGGTTGGTATCTGGAGATTCTTTATAAGCTCAACTTTATCTTTGTCGACTTCTATTCCTCTGTTAGATATTCTATATCCGAACAATATTCCTTCTTTCATAAAAAAAAAGCATTTATCTGGATGAAGAGATAAACAAGTATCTCGACATCGTTGCAATGTTAATTTCAGCTTCTGCAGCTGTGTCTTTATATCACTGTGATCATCAATAAATATTTCAAGAAAAATTCTCAAGAAGGCAGCAAAAATTAACATCATGATTCGCTGAAAAGTCGCTGGAGCATTACAAAGACCAAAGGGCATTTTGTTGTAGGCATAAGTGCCCCAATCCGTAGTGAATGTGGTCTTTGAACGATCCTCCTTTCGCACTCCAGCCTAATTATATCTAGAAAAGTTGTCACAGAAACTATAACGCTCTTGACCAGCAACCTGATCTAGGATGAAAGAAGTGAAAGGCAGAGGATGATGGTCCTTCCTTGTGACAACATTGAGTTTGCGGAAATCCTGGGATATTCGACAACAATGGGTGAAACCCATTCACTACTTAAGACGGAATAGATTATACCTGCCTTAAGCTGCTTGTTAAGTTCGTCCTTGACCATGAGAGAGTACTTAGGATTGAGACGATGTTGTCTTTGTCAAATAGGTACAACATCTTCCTTAAGATCAATTCGGTGCTCTCCAAATTCTACAGGTATACCCTTCAAATCATCGAGCGACCAGACAAAAATGTCTTGATACTCCTTCAATAATTCAGTGAATTCCACTAACTCGAATTCTCCAAGTGACTTTGAAACATGCACAAATCTGCCATGTGCAAGTTCAATCAGTTCAGTAGACAGGTGTTGTCGAGTTCTTGTTACCAAATGCGTGTTCAGATTCGTCATTCAAATCGTCAGACTCTTTCGAGTTCGTGTCTGTAACGTTAATTTCTTCATACGAAACATCCGCTTCAGCGTTGCAGACATCGAAGAATTCTTCGTCATCAGCATTCTCATAACATTCAAAGTACTGCACATCAATATCAGATTTATTGAAAAAAATATTCAAGGCATACAAAGATTCTTTTGATGTAAAGCTGGTGTCAGACAAAGGAGTTTCACCTTCATATTTGTCATGACTCCAGGTTATGATTTGTTCTGCTGGCTTACCTTGGTTATTGGTCTCACCAGTCTGAAATCTCAGCTCTCTGGATTTCCAATGTACACTTGCGTTTGATTGATAAAGCCAAGGTCATCCAATCAGCACGAAATAGGATGACAAACCGAGTGGTTTGATAACAATGAAACTCATTGTGAATGGCTTGGCTTGAATATACACAGTGACATCCTTCAGTTCTCCAACAGATTTTCGTCTTGTCGAATCAGCTAACTTGATGTTTTGCTATGTCGGTTGAATGTCAATCAGCCCTAGAGCATGAGTTGTGTCTTCTGTTATTATATTCACACTGGAACTAAAGTCAGTTGGCACTTTTTAGATCAGGCATCCCGCAATGGTAATATCAATCTCAGGTGCACCGAAATCACCTAAATCGATAAGCAAAACACCTGCATCTGGCAGAGAAACTTTTTTTTTTCTTTTTGGGCACAGAAAGGCCTTTCAGTTGCTTTATGTAATAAGTGTTATCTGCCAACAGCTGTTCAAAAGTAATGTTTGGACGAAGAGATCCGATATCAGTCACGATGTCATATTCTTTCGTCTTCAATTTTGAGGTTGGTTTATCGATAACAGCACTAGACAATTTCACCTTCGCGATTTCTTCGTCCTCTTTCTCAAAAGTGACCACCTTTTCTGCAGCAGTTGTCTGAAGTTCAACGTTGATGATTTCCTTTGCTTCTGCCGAGATATCTTTTACAAATAACTTCACAGCATCGCGGTCATAGTCAGGGTCATCTTTGAGATGATCTTTAGTCGTAGATTTGTTTGTTGTTTTGCTAGAGAATTTTTTCTTTGAGGATTTTCTACGCCTTCTCAAAGATTTTTGATCATGTTTCGAGGAGCTTTTTCTTTTCGTTGTGACTTTGAATAATTTCTCCATGTCACTTGGCCAGAAATGATCTTCTGTCTTTGCCAGTTTTCCTTCAATAATGTCAATTCTCTACACAACAGCATCAGTCACAGCTTTCGCTTTTGTGTCTGTAGCAGCTGGTGTTGCTACATATTGATATTTGGGTCGCGGCTTCTGCGGCTGAGGGCAGTCAGGATACTTGTGGCCAGGCTCTCTGCGATTCAAACATAATGGTACATAACCAATCGGCTTTCACAGTTGAGGACAGTCAGGAGAAAAATGTCCCGGCTCTCCATAGTTGTAGAAGTTGCCTGAAACTGGTCTAGTCGCCGTTTGAGACTTTGTTGGTCCAACAAATTCAAGAGGATGATGTTTTCTTGGTGCAAACTTGGATCTGTCATGCTGGGCTGATGCTGTAGTACCCTGTACATAGTTAGTAGTCGCATCATTTTGAAAAATAAAAAGTACCTCCTAGGCAGGATCTTCAATGTATTTGACATTCACAATAGTGCAGTCTTCTTTAGTGTGTCTAGAAGTTCTACATTTCGTACACCACATTCCTGAGTTGGAAGAAGACGCTTTTGGTCTTTTATCTGCAACTTCAGAGATCTGCACTTTCAAGTCATTAAACTTTTTATTAAGGTCAACCATATTACTCTTCCAAAGCTTTTCAACTTTAGAAGTTGATGACTTGTCCTCGACATTTTTCATGTTGTCCTTTCGTTTAGTTCGTCGTTTATTCTTTCTCTCTCATTTGTCAGCTTCTGATTTTGATGAATCGCTGCTTTCATAATCCTAGCTTGAAGAACTGGTACTTGAATCAAAATCTGAATCATCATCGCTGTCACTAGAATCAGTCTTCGACTTTCGAGATTTCTTAGTCGATCGTCGCTTTCATGCTAGTTTCAAGGTCTCAAAATTTTTGGCACTAGCTATTACTGCTACTAAGGAGGTCATGTCCCCTTGTCTGCAATACCAATCAATCTTTGGTGGTAAACCAGCCAAAAACCACTCGATCTGCATATCCACGGGATATACACCAGTTAGTTTTTCTATGAGATTTTTAACCTTTCGTGTATATTTGCGAAGAGATTCTTTACTCTTCTTCCGAACATTGTTCAGACGTCCAAGAATTCTAGATTTGTAACCGATCTCTCTGAACTAGTTCAGAAACGCATCTTTCAGCAAGTATCAGGTTCCTACATGGCCTGGTTCAACTTGATTGTACCAGATGCGCGTCTGCTTTCTTAGCAGACCAGAGAAAATTCGTAGTTTGTCTACTTCAGTTCTCTCGTTATTCGCATTAGCGATTGACTCGAATTGTGAGACATAGCTATCTGCATCATCGGAAGAAGTACCTTTAAAATAATCGTATTTAATTTTAGAGATAGAAGTGAAACGTGCAGCAGGACCCTCCATACCGAAGCTAATTAGGAGTTCAAGTAAATGGGCAATGATTTTTTCTAGATTTCTTCGACTAGTACTTTCACTTTGTCTTCGTAAAAATTCCTTTCTAAGCTTACAGTATCGTTCTAATCTGGATTCTCTATCAAACATACACTAGAGATGGAGATGGATTTGTCAGATTTCTTATAACTTTCCTAAACTATCTTCGGCAACGGCGCCAAAAATTGGTATATGTCGTACTATACCAACAGGGTTAATATAGATTTTATAGTAAATAATGTCGTTCCCACAGAGGACATCGTTAGAAAGTTATGTTTTTGGTACAATTTATGACAAGTGGTTTCGAGTGTTATTCTGGTTGGCGACAGACATTAAAAAGTAACCAGTATTACTTATGTTTGGGATGGGTAATGTTAATAAATTCAAAACAACAATCTAGCCTCTATCGAATCGAATGAAGCACGTTCTACAGATGAGATGTTATCAGAGTAGTACAACCGTACTACACTCTAGCTGATTAAGGTGTCAATAGAGAATCGAGAATTGTTCGATGTATTCGTGACTGTGTAGACAATTAATTAATCGCGTTCACGAACTATTCGTTTGTAGACAAAAGTCCTCAACAACTAAAGCCCAACTTAATGGTTAAAGAACACGAAGAGTTTTAGAATACGTTAGAAACTTATGTCAATGCCAATCAGGAAAACAGATCAAAGGCTCAATTCTTCAGACAGGGACTATCATCTCATATGTATAAATACAGCTTTATTCAATGATCGTGCTAGACTGTACCAAAGATAGTCGTTATTCAAGTGCCGAAAAGAAAGTATTCGTGACAGACGAATAAGATGGTTTTAAGACAGTTCTTTAGAGCATGCTTTACAAAAACACAGCAAACGACTGTCTGATCAGAGAGTAATTCATGAAATGCATTAGAGATTGTTAGCAGACAGATCACTCACACTCAACAGTGCAAAGAACAGAGATAAGAGAGAATAACTCACAGAACTCTATTCACTTCTTCAATGAGCCGCTCCCGCGAAAGGGTCTAGTTAACAATTAGACTAAAAATACGTTCAACTATACCATAGAAGATATACTTAACTATGAGTTAAAGTTATTCTAGTTTAACATGTCTTTTTGTATCTAGTCGTTTCGTATGGATGACCTAGTAAAGGTTATCCAAGGCAATGTCTTTTCCTTTTAAAGATCTTGCCCTTAATTACAAGGCAAGTACTTAGGAGATATATTCCCGAAAAATGACTTAGGCCTCTTCTTGATTTATACTTAACCAGCTCATATCTTCATTTTCGAGTATATCATGCCATATTTATGTTGATATTCAAAATTTAACATTTTTGTGGCATCACACTTCAATGAACATGTAACCAACAAACATATTAACAAAGTTGATGATGTCAAAATAATATTCATTGACTCATGACTACCAAATAAGAAGTCTATTTACTTAGATTATAGTCTTCAAAAACCATTGCCCATTCTAGCTTTCAAGAATCAAAAGTCTGAAAAGTTGGAAATGCCACATAAAACTATGGTTGGCAATTATACCACAAACTATGGTTGGCAATCATACCACAAACTCTCTTGAGCAGGAAACAGCACGGTTTGAGATGTTCTTGAAAGAAGTTCACATGTTATCATTCATGCATGTAAACAACCAAGTGTTCCCCTTCTCTCTCTTACAGCCAGCTTTCAAGCAAAACTTTTTTTCAATGATTGTATATAAAACTTTGGTCGCTCCATTGTTTTTGCGTATGGGGTAATTAGTATTCTTTGCCACATGGCAAATTTTTACAACTTCTAGTCTAGGAACTTTCAAAGCACTTAAGTAACCTTATTTTAAATGTCTCTTGTCCATGTGCGACACATTCATAGGGGCACCTCATACTGCCATCGATCATATCGTGCCTTGGACATACATGATCGAATAATATCAAGAAGGAATATTTTCGACAAGGAAAACAACTATTCCACGGCCATGTGAGTTGCCAACTGCTTCACTAGCCCAAACAGGAGGAACTAACGTAGTTTTTCAAAACGTAATAAATTGTTGGTGACTATTCTGCCCATTTTTCTGTCTCATATCCGAATAGTCATCTGTTTTTTATAAAAAAAAAATGTGCTGATTTTGCCTGTGCGTCAGAGGCGTCAGGCTTGCGCCTGCCACATGGCAGCATCAGATTGATTTAAATTTATTTTAGTTTTGATTCAGCATGCACCTGCCATGTGGCAGCGTTGGATTAGTCCAATAATCCATTATGCAATGGACCCTTCGGGCCTCGCCTAAAAAAATTCTGGAAAGCTTTACTGGGCAGAATGGCATGTGCCGGCCCATTCATAGTACATTTCTATCTAGACACTTGAAAATGGGGAGAAGCACACCCCTCTCACAAAAAGTAGAAAACCGTGTTTCCCAAAACTGTGAACCAGGACAATTCCAAGAGTCCAATTCAACGGCCTTCCACCAACTCAATTCACAACGAAGTGTCTTGCACAACCAAATGGCATGTGTTCCACAGTGGCTGCGCTTCTAGAGGAGTTGAAAGAGATGGAAAATCCTAAATCTCTTTCCCAATAACGAGAACAAGAATAATTCGGGGAGCTAGCAGCAATGATGAGTTTGTCAATGCACTTCTTTTGGCAGCACACAAATGTGGCTTAAAACTTATAATGTCTACAGGCAAGGTTGTTGACATCCCCATAACATTGCTACTCCAAATGCTCTTCCGCTACTGCACATTTGTGACTAAGATAAAAGTATGATGATATCAAATCCTTTGGAAGGACAAGACTACTTAGAGTGCAATCAAATGCAGTGGACCCAAGGCGACCTAATGACAAGCCAAAGGCACAAGAAGACATGAAGACCCAAATGACGGCGGATCTCCATGCATGAAAGAACAGATGAGATTGCAGAAGTACCAAGAGGACGTCATTCTTCGGAGATTGATAGGATACCGTTAGGACATGCCTAATCAGCCATTCTTGTAATCGCTTGATTTGCTATCGTGTCCTCGTCTCTACGTACATGTAGATCCTGATTATTAATTATGCAGTTGTAGTAGATTGGCATATATACCAATGTAAGTTGAGCACTGTGTAGCCAGCAAGCTAAGGTTCAAGAAGTCCGCTAGTAAGAGCGACAAGTTTTGATTCACGAAATACAGAATTTTTTTTGTCTGGTCTGTCACAACAACGCTTAAGGAATTTTTTGATAATGCAGTAGATGTTTTATTAGAAGAGTTTCTTATCTTGAACTTGATCGAATGCTTAATTGTCTGATAGTTGTCTTTTTGTAATCAGCTGGTTTCAATCTTATTCCGCACACTGGTTTTACCTTGTGGAATGCATAAATAAATTCTATGTAGGTCAACAATGTTTGTCCTCACTTTGGAGGATTGCAGATCTTGTCACATAGGGCAGTAGACCCGAGGACATAATCAAATTCCATTTGGGTTTGTTTCTATGAGAATCTCAACAGCGGGTATCAGAGGACGAAACAATTCGTGTCTGGATACCCACTGCACTCTTATCGACAAGGGAGATTTCCCAACAGTGGTATCAGAACTAAAATTTCTCAACAATATTCTGGAATAGGATATAACTGTATGGTTCAGGAGTTTTGATTAGCACTCTACTATGTTCTTTCTTTTTTTTCTCCTCGTGTGTGTTTAAATTTTAGGGTTTAGGGTGTGCGTGTGTGAGCGTGCATGTGCATGTACGTGTGTGATGCCATTCGTTATGTTTCATGAATTATAGGGTCTTACTTTATTCGTGTGTGTGTGTGTGTGTGTGTGCATGTGTGGTTCCCGTATCATAGTCCGAGCTATTATAGGTACTGAGTCAAAGCTACGAGGGCAATACCAACATATAAATCAATTTTCCATCTATAATTAACCACATACCCTAAACCCCAACAATATTGGTGAACACGCAAATCCATTAAGGATGCAAAGGGGGTTAACTGGCTCTGCGATCAAGTTGTCTCTGTGCCGATTGGGTGTTTTGCCTAAAAATGGAGATATTAAAGAGGCATATGGTGTGCAGGCCACATTCTTGAACCTCATGGTTCACTAGATCGAAATGAGAAAAGTGTGTCTGTTACTTCAAACTTAATAATTCTAAAAGGTTGCATGAGGTTCATTTGGATTCAAACAAGTGTCCACATGTAACCACTTTGAAGTGTTGAGTTCGAAGTAGCAACATCCTTTTCTGTCTTCGATGCTACGAACCATGTGGTTCAGGGACTACTGTGGGCCAGCACACCATAGTCCTCCTTCGTGTCATCATAGAAGAGACACCCCCTCATTACATACGAGTCACTTGTGGGGCCAATGAGCCTCTTATTGATGTCTTTTTCTCAATGTGGTTCAATATGAATAATAATTGTTGTTTGAACTTGAAATGGTTGTGAATTGACAATACATATGTGTTGGTATTGATGTTGTAGCTATGAGTGAGTAAACATAAAAGTGTTGGCATCCGTTTCACAATGCTCTATTTTTTTTAGCCCAAGAGAGAGAGAGAGAGAGAGAGAGAGAGAGAGAGAGAGAGAGAGAGAGAGAGAGAGAGAGAGAGAGAGAGAGAGAGAGAGAGAGAGAGAGAGAGAGAGAGAGAGAGAGAGAGAGAGAGAGAGAGAGATGCATGTTTTGTAGATGTAGGACTACATTCAATTTTATTTTCATTAGGATTTATGAAAATAGATCTACATGTCCTAGAAAGAAAGACCTCGAAATATGTGTTTTTGTTTCTGATGAGCATGGCCATCAAGTTATGGATGGTGTGAAAGTTTTTGAGAGAGAGAGAGAGAGAGAGAGAGAGAGAGAGAGAGAGAGAGAGAGAGAGAGAGAGAGAGAGAGAGAGAGAGAGAGAGAGAGAGAGAGAGAGATGAAAGAGGTAAGAGAAAGTGAGTGTGTGTGTAAGTGGTTCCAAAATGGTTCCAATCCAAGCTTGATAGATCCTCCTCAAGCCATAGCTCCAAGCTTTCTTCCAAGCACCTACACACACAGAAGCCAGAGCAAGAGACAAAACAAAAATGAATGAGAGATGAATAATGAGGGAGAGGGGCAACTTAGTCCTTTTATAGGAAATGTGTAGCCTTGAGGGAGTGGCTGAGGTGTCCAAAATAAGTGTGAGAGTTGTAAGGGAGACTCTAGGAGAAGTAAAGTGAGAGGGTGAGGTGTATAGGTATGAGAAGGTGTTTATCAATTAGTTAGAACAACAGGGGAGGAGTAAGAGGCCACATTTTCTTAGGTGTCTTATGGCTTACAAGCCATGTGGAAAAGTAGGTAAGTTACATATTGATAGGATGGAAGGTAGGTAGCTTAACATTTAATGTTAGCCACTTTCAAGTTGAATTTTTCTTGGTTTACAATATTAGGATTCACCCAAGTGTTTTTCATGACATGGGAAAGGCTTTGTATATGTCCATCTTATCTTGCATAATTTTCATCAATTCCTAGGCCCTTTTTTCTAGGGGTTGCCCATCCCCAATCATAGTGGAGTGTGACACAAATGGTAATCAGTCCTTTGGTTTTTTCTCCAAATCTTTATAGACTCGATTGAGCCTTCTTCAGGTACCATCTTTAAGCTTTAAGAAGCTTCTTTAGATTCATTCTTCAGGTACTCTTCTTAGTACTTGCACATACCCTTAGAAAAAGGTTAGGAGTCATACCATAAAATGGTTCATCATTAGATTCTATTTCTAGAACCTGCAGATCAAGCTGTTATCATTGATCTACAGTTTCATTTCTTGTCTTCAGGTAATGATACCTGCACTCATATTTCATTAGTTAGAGTAATAAGTTCTAATATTCAAAATATGTTTCATACAAAAAAAATGGAAGACTGTATAGCCTTTATTTCTTGGTCAATTTGGTCTATACAATTTCACACCCCTCCGACGCATTAAGCGTTGTCCTCAACGAACATTTCTCAAATAAACATTTAAAATTTCTGGATATTCTTGGAAGAATTCTTCTTCCATCCATCTTGCATCCGTAGTAGGATATTTTTTAAATTTGAAGAGGTATAATGTAGAAGTTATTCTTTTTCTTCCAGTTCTTGTCTTGTGCATCAAGATCTGCTAAGGGTGAAGGATTTCTTGGTTCCTTGAACGTCTGGAGGTTCGGAATCTATAAACTCGATTGAGCCTTCTTCAGGTATATAGGTCCAATCCAAGCTTGATAGATCCTCCTCAAGCCATAGCTCCAAGCTTTCTTCCAAGCACCTACACACACAGAAGCAAGAGCAAGAGGCAAAACAAAAATGAATGAGAGATGAATAATGAGGGAGAGGGGTGACTTAGTCCTTTTATAGGAAATGTGTAGCCTTGAGGGAGTGGCTGAGGTGTTCAAAATAAGTGTGAGAGCTGTAAGGGAGACTCTAGGAGAACTAAAGAGAGAGGGTGAGGTGTATAGGTATGAGAAGGTGTTTATCAATTAGTTAGAGAAAAAGGGGAGGATTAAGAGGGCGCATTTTCTTAGGTGTCTTATGGCTTACAAGCCATGTGGAAAAGTAGGTAAGTTACATATTGATAAGGATGGAAGGTAGGTAGCTTAACATTTAATGTTAGCCACTTTCAAGTTGAATTTTTCTTGGTTTACAACATTGGGATTCACCCAAGTGTTTTTCATGACATGGGAAAGGCTTTGTATATGTCCATCTTATCTTGCATAATTTTCATCAATTCCTAGGCCCTTTTTTCTAGGGGTTGCCCATCCCCAGTATAGTGGAGTGTGACACAAAGGGTGATTAGTCCTTTGGTTTTTTCTCCAAATCTTTATAGACTCGATTGAGCCTTCTTCAGGTACCATCTTTAAGCTTTGAGAAGCTTCTTTAGATTCATTCTTCAAGTATACTTCTTAGTACCTGCACATACCCTTAAGAAAATGTTGGAAGTCATACCATAAAATGGTTCATCATTAGATTCTATTTCTAGAACCTGCATATCAAACTATTAGCATTGATCTACAATTTCATTTCTTGTCTTCAAGTAATGGTTAATGTACTTATATTTCATTAGTTAGAGTAATAAGCTCTAATATTCAAAATATGTTTCATAAAAAAAGAATGGAAGACTGGATAGCCTTTATTTCTTGGTCAATTTGATCTATACAATTTTACAGCCGTTGATGTCCTTGAACCTCATGGTTCACCACATCGAAATGAAAAAAGTGTGTTTGCTACTTTAAACTCAATAACTCTAAAAGGTTGCATGAGGTTCATTTGAATTTAAACAAGTGTCCACATGTAACCACTTTGAAGTGGTGAGTTCGAAGTAGCAGCATCCTTTTCTCTCTTTGATGCTACCAACCACAAGGTTGAAGGATTGCCATGGGCCTACACACATTTTCCTCTTTAGTGTCTTCGTAGGAGAGACACCCCCTTGTTACGTACAAGTCACTTGTGGGGACAGTGAGCCTCTTGTTGATGTCTACTCTTCAATGTGGTTCAATTTGGATCATCATTGTTACTTGAACTTGAAATATCCTAAACCCTAACAATATTGGTGAACACACGAATCCATTGAGGATGCAAAGGGGGCTAACTGGCTCCGCGATCGAGTTGTCTGTGTCGATTGGGTGTCTCGGCTAAAAATGGATATACCAAAGAGGCATATGGTGTGCAGGCCGTGGACGTTCTTGCATGGTCCCCCACATCAAAATGAGAAAAGTGTGTTTGCTACTTCAAACTCAATAATTCTAAAAGATTGCATGAGGTTCATCTGGAATCAAACAAGTGTCCACTTTAACCACTTTGAAGTGTTGAGTTCGAAGTAGCAACATCATTTTCTCTCTTTGATGCTACAAACCATTAGACTCAAGGACTGCCATGGTCCTACACACCATGTTCCTCTTTGGTCTCTTCATATATAGGATAGACACCCCTCGTTACGTACAAATCACTTGTGGGGCCAGTGAGCCACCTATTGATGTCTACTCCTCAATGTGGTTTAATTTGGATCATCATTGTTGTTTGAACTTGAAATGGTTATGAAGTGACAATACATATGTGTTGGTATTGACATTGTAGCTATGAGGCAATATACATAAAAATTTTGGCATTTGTTTCACAATACTCTATTTTTTTAAGCCCACAAGACGAGAGAGAGAGAGAGAGAGAGAGAGAGAGAGAGAGAGAGAGAGAGAGAGAGAGAGAGAGAGAGAGAGAGAGAGAGAGAGAGAGAGAGAGAGAGAGAGAGAGAGAGAGAGAGAGAGAGAGAGAGAGAGAGAGAGATGGTGATGTTTTTTTTTGCTAATTTTTAAGACTCCCATTGGTTGTCTGCAATATTTATCTCTCTTATTCTGTTGCACCCATTATGTCAGATACTAGATCCCCTAGTCAGAGGTCAGGCCATAGTCACGGGTCATTCCGACTTTCCTCTATGAGCAAGAGTGAATTCATTAGCTACCTTGATCAGTTGTCTTCCTTGCAGCAGGCTAGGGTCTTATAGCGCTCGAGGGCTTGACACAAAACTCGTAGCTCCTCTTGATTGGTTGAGTACACATCATCGACCGAGGAGATTCAGTCCACTCCTCGTGTAGACCAGTCACATGTTTCTCCTTCCTGTGAGGGTCACTCCGACAAGGGTCGCACCCCCACCCATGTCACTACTACCAGTGCTTCCTCCCAACACTCTCGGAAGAGGAGGAGCAGCCACCTTGGTGTCTCCTGTTGTGGAGGATGTGGCGATGTCCCTGACGTGGTCATGAGTCCTACACGCCCGCATATCGCATCTCATCGTGGGGAGTCCCTACTTCGAGATACACTGACCCAGGAGGTAGCACATATGTCACACAATACTGCAACTCCTGCATTTGTCACACCTTAGATTCCTGGCACGCCCACATTCACCCCTCACATTTTCCCCCCTCTGGACCCACTGCCATTTAGTCATTTCCTCCCAGCTATACGTTGTGGGGTTTTTAGCCCACTTCCATCTAGTCCCCCCCTATATATTCTCCTCTCCAGACATCCCCCATTGGCTATTCTCCCCTCGGATGGGACATCTCACATCGCCACCAGCTACTATCCGTCGTCGTATGACATAAATAGGGATTGTCGTACTATACCAACAATGTTAATATAGATTTTGTAGTAAATAATGTCGAACCCACAAGCATTAGAAAGTTATGTATTTGGTACAATTTATGATTTATTTTGAGTGAAGTGGCTTTGGGCGTTATTATGGTTGTCAACAGACATTAGAAAGTAACCAATATCACTTGTGTTGGGGGTGTATAGAGTTAATAATTCCATACTAAGCAGTTTTGCCTCTATCAAATCAAATGAAATGCATTCTACAAGTGAGATGTTATCAGAGTAGTATAGTAGTACTACACTCCGGCTGATTAAGGTGTCAACAGAGAGTCGAGAAATGTTCGATGTATTCGTGGTTGTGCAGACAATTAATTAATCGCATTCGCGAACTGTTTGTTTCTAGACAGAAGTCCTCAACAACTTAAGTCCAAAGTTATGGTTAAAGAGCACAAATAGTTTTAGAGCACATTAAAAACTTTTGTCAGTTACAAGCAAGAACATAGATCAAAGACTCAATTCTTCAGATAGGGACTAACATCTCAGATGTATACATATAGTTTATTCAATGATTGTGCTAGACTGTACCAAATGTAGTCGTTATTCGAGTGCCAAAAATAAGGTATTTGCGATAGACGAATAAGATGATTTTAAGATAGTTTCTTAGAGCTTATTTACGGATACACAACAAACAACTATAATGCGCTAGAGAGTCTATTTGACTAGAGAGTGATTCATGTAATGCATTAGAGATTGCTAGTAGACTCATGATCACTCACACTCAATAGTGCGGAGAACAGAGATAAGGGAGAATAACTCTCAACACTCTATATAATGCTTTATTGCTTGCAAAGATTATCCGAATCGTATCCTCAATGTCTCATGACACATCTCCAATTCACGGATCTGGTCGCAGTCGCGGGTCATCCCGTTTTTCATCCATGAGTGACGATGAACTCCTCAGTTATATGAATGGGATGTCTCCCTCGTGTGCAGGCAGAATTATGGAGAGACTACGGGCTCGTTGGAATGCATGAAGTTCAGGTAGGTTGTCCACATCCTTCGGGTTGCTGACCTGGGTGAGCGCGTGGGCCTCTGGACAAAAAATTTTTGCCCCCCACTTGCTGTTCGGACGAGGGGGGCATTGAATGGTGACCCCGGGCTACTGCGCGCTCAACTGGGCCAGCGGCCCGGGGAGTGAGGGAGTGAGATCGAGAGAGGGGAGGGAGCGGGTACGGGCGCCACAAGAGGAGGGAAGGGGGGGGGTTTTGGGTTATTGTACAAGGGGAGGGGGAGGGGGAGGGGTAGGGGTGTACCCTATGCCCCCTCCCACACCCTTTTTTTTGAATTTTTTTTCAATTTGGGGGCCCAATAAAATACTGGGCCCCCTTTTTACCTCAATTCAAGTCATAAAACAGTTTTTTGAAAGCCTTTAAAAAATACTGGCCATCTTTCATTTAGATTTTAAATCACTTGTCCTTGCTATATTATTATGCTAGGTCTAAGTGAAGGCTATCGAAGTATGAGTTAACTCATGATAAACCCATGGTGAGCTGCCACATAGGACGATTAGTGAGTTAATTAATCCTAATTAGCAAACATGTTTAGGCAAGGAAGAGGCCCTTTTTGAGTCCAAAAAGGGCCCTAATGCTTTATTGCTTGCAAAGATTATCCCAATCGTATCCTCAATGTCTCATGACACATCTCCAAGTCACAGATCCCATTTTTCATCCATGAGTGACGATGAAGTCCTCAGTTATATGAATGGGATGTCTCCCTCGCGTGCAGGCAGAATCATGGAGAGACTATGGGCTTGTTGGAATGCACGGAGTTCAGGTAGGTTGTCCACATCATCTCGCTCTAAGGAGATCCAGTCCCCACAGCCCTCCAACCGAAATGTTCCCCCCTTCCACAAGGGTCTATCCGGCGGGAGTCCCTCCCCCACACACTCTAATGTGAGAGCCTCTTCCTGACATTCTGGCTCGAAAAAGAGCGATCGTAGGAGGAGTCGCCTCATCGATGGCTCCTGTTGTGGCGGTGACGCCGATGATGTAGTGCTTCATGCGGTCTCAAGTCCAGCACACCCATCTAGCAGGCATTGTCGTAGGTCTTCCTTGCTTCGAGAAACCCTAACTCAAGAAGCAACACAAATGGCACGTGATACTTTGACTCCTACATTTGTCACGCCTGATCATCCCGACACCTCCACACTCTATCCTCACGTTTTTTCTTCTTCGGTACCCATGCCCCCTATGGGGTCTCCATGGCACCATGATTCCTCTTGTCATGCCACTCCACCCATTTTCTCTCCCATTCAAACCCCTGTTGGTTATATTCCCGCTCAAACTCCTCCCCAAGCTTCTCCTCTTCATACCCCTCCCCACTCTTTTCGTGATCGTCTTCAAACTCCTCCCCAAATCATTCTCGTTGTAGTCAACTCCCCCACTCCTGTTGACACTCCCTTGCCACGTCTCTATCAGTTGATATCTTGCCATCCTACGAACATAGATGCGGAGAATGACTGCGGTGGTCGCGTCATCATTCGCATGAGGCAACTCACACATGTGGTCTTCAAAAGGGACATTTTCAAGGACTGACACAAACAAAGTGATGAGGAAAAGAATTATGTCATTGACCAGTTGTATAGAGAATTTTCAGTCCCCTCCCCTGATCTGGAATTTGACCGAATATGGATGGAACAATGCATGAGAAGTGTGATGAGCCACCACAAATAAGAGATCCAAGATGTAATGAGAGCTGGCAAATCTAGGCCATACAATGTGCACAAGGACAATTGGAAGTTTGCAAAGAAAGAATTTTGAAAAGATCCAGATTGTTTCAAGCAACAAAGAGAGGCAGCTAAGAAGCGAATGGAGATGACAGGGCCGTCCCACCTGGGCAGTGGTGGCCAAGGTTCTTTTCATGCCCATTTTGTAAAGTCTCCCCACCCATAAGTTGAACTTGTTTTGGTCATAATTCATGTTTTATTTGTGGATTTGTTTAAATTAAATTACAATCACCAATTTGTCGGTTCATGCAGAAATCTGCCATAAAGCGGTCTCCCACAAAAGAGGAGTACAAGTATGCATATTTCCAACAACTTGCAATCATTACTCAAATTATTGAAGAGACAAGGAGTGAGAATTGACTGGGATAGATGTTTTGAGGTATGTATTATGGTTTCAACATATATTTTGGCTTCACCACATTCATTCAGTCAAACACTCTAACAACATCACTTAAAAAATTTCCACATCTTCATTGCACATAGGTATCGCAGTCCCAGTCTCATGCATCGCAGTCACATGAGTCTGATGACCATGGCCTGGATCTAATCATTAGGCGTTTCATTCTGATATATATTTGTAATTCGAACATTTATGTATCAATATATATAATTTGTTTAAGCTAAGTCCTCTACATGGCTCTTCAATTGCATGTAGTCCAGTTTTAGGATAGAATGGAGCCATTTGACAGGGTTACAACGATGTCCATGGGAGAACCTTGGCCATCACTCCCAAGGTGTGAAGGTCCCTAGAGTCTCATGTAGCTTCTTAGCGGCCTCCCACTGTTGTTTAACATGATCTGGATATTTGGGGAATCCTTTTTTCAAAAACTTCAAGTCTTCATTGTGCCTTGATTCAAATGGATATTCTAGATCTGAGGTATATATGGCTTCAAGATATACTTTAACTTCACTACATTCATGTGGTTTGACTTTCACTCTCATCACATTTCTCAGATAACTAAATTATATTCATTGGATGCAGGTATCACAGTCTCAATCCCATGCATCGCAGTCACACAGGTCTGATTGTGATGTCAATGGCCAGGACGAGGACGACTCAGCTGGATCTAATTATAATTAGGTATATTTCAATAATCCAATTTGTAACATATCTCTATACTTGGAACATTTATGTATGAATATATATTTGTTGAATTTAAGTTTCCTTCATCAATTTTTAAGTGCTTATAATGTAACTCAAATAAATTTTGCAATTTTTTTATTAACAATAATGAATGAACAAATGATTTTACTTAGCAACTTCATAAGAAGACTCATGGGGTCGGATGGAGTCTATTTTTAGGACAGAATGGAGCCAGGGCAGTGGCTCCATTCTGCTCTTTAAAAAAAAAAATCTGCTTTTAAACCCTTGGAATAATCCTTGGAATAGGGTAAACTTTTGATAAAGATATACCAAGGGATACCCCTCGGTATAATCCTCAAAATAGAAAGGGTCACCAATAGCTTGTTGGGAGGGATATATCGAGGGGCCTCGGTGTATCTCTTGGTATACGCGTGCTATAAACAACACAAAAACAAGGTGAAGAAGCCTCAATTACCAAGGCAATTATCGAGGATATCGTTCTGAGGCATACTTCAGGGTTTATATCGAGGTAGGTAGTGTTTTAAAAAAAAAAATTCTTCATAAAAGCCTCGATAATAAGGCCAAAAATCCTCCAAAATATTATAATGTTATTCACTTTACTTTCTCAACTTTAGGCATTCCCCAACTCGACATTCCCCGGTCTTCTTGCATTTCCCAACTCATATCCTCCCAAACTCCCATCCACCACATTTTTTGAATTCATATTCCCACATTCCATAATACCCAAACTTCATACTCTTATATTTTGACTTGATCTACATTCCCGAACCTTCTATCACTTCATCTATATTTTTCATATTCCCAAGTTCTTTCATTTTCTAACTCTTTAGACCAAAATTCTCAAGATCTGATTCCCAGATCTAAGATCCACTCCCAAATCCCCAATCTCTATCCTTTGATTCCCCAAGCTGATTCCCAAATCTGCGTTCCCCGATCACATTCATCTTCCCAGCTTGCGTTCCCGCATTACCATATTCCCACATTCTCATTCCCAAGGCTTAGATCTTGAATTCCCATATTGAAGTAGCCTTGTTGCCTTCACAAACATGATACGTTCCCAAGCTACAAACTTAGAAAAGATCTTTTGTTTGGATGCAGCTATGATTAGGTCGAAAGACGAGATCTAGGATCTTGAGAGAGGAAGAAAGTTCACTTAATGATCAGGAACCATCAACTAGCCATCCCCAACCTCGGAATCTCCAAGAGCAATTGAACATGGCTACCAATAATCCAAATAGACCTCAAGATAGTCCAGTACCACCTGAGGCACCAGGAGCAGCAAGGATCCCCAATCCCCTGGCTTATGTCGTACCAATATCAAGAGCTATCTCACATAATCGACAAGTCCCTAGACTCGATCTACCACGGTACGATGGTACTACCAACCTCGCACGCTATCTTCAAATTTATGAGGAAGCATGTGAAGTCTATGGAGAAACAACTCCGAAAGAAAAACTTAGACTTAAGAAAGTAAAACTAAGATCAAGAAAAATACATAGCATTCATGTTGATATAGCAATAAAATTCAAATAACAACTAGAGCTTCAAGGAATTATTAATAGAATAAAAAAAATGGAAGAAAATCAAATACAAAATGAGGATGAGATTCATGTGGGTTGAGCACATGAGACCTAGGAAGCTCTATTCCCAAGGCTCACATTCACAAAGAGAGGGCTAAGCTCTCTCATTTGCAAATGAGCCAAAAGATCCTTCAACGTGGTATCTCTTGCCTACTTATAGACAATCCCATAACTTAACTAAACATGATCATCTTGCAAGATAGTTAGCCCTTTTTAAGTCTACTCTAGGCCCTGTAGGCCTATTATTCTTTTCTAGATAATTTGGAGGGCCTAAAGAGAGACCGCCTTGTTCCTTAAGGCTAGTAGCTCCTTTTGGGCTTACAGAGCTTACAATGGATATTATATTGCATTGATAAGCACTAACGTACTAAAGTACATGACAAACTCTAGAGTGTCATACTGCTTAGTCACTAAAATCATGCTTGTGGTTGGTAGATAGAGGGCAGCAAGAAATAGCTCTTCATTTATTACCAATGTTGCTCTTCTCAATAGGGATTTAGGAGAGTAGAAGAGATAAATCCAACAACATGTAACTCCACATGTAGTGGTATAAGAGTGTATTAACTCTTCACACTTTGTATTTAATGAATATTGAACAAAATGAATAATAAAATAAAAAAAGAAGTTTTGATTTTTGGTCGATATGAATTTAAAGTTTATGAAATTCATCAAAAGTTCAAAGAAAATTCTAAAAGACATGAATGTAATATCTCAATCGATTATTACAACAAAAAAATTGTTTGGGAAGGGCATGCAAACTTTATGAAATTTGAAATAGATTATAAAAAAAAAATCAATCATTGAATGAGACGATAGTTATCCTTAGGGTTTGAGGTAATCGATTTAGAGGATTTTTTGCAGAGATGCAAACGAACGAATCGTTCAACTACTATCTCCACAATGCAGTAGCATCAAGTCTCTGGAGCTTGTAAACTTGACTTCCATTTATTACTCACGTGGGGATTATAATGGTGCTGAAGGTGAGAATCTGGACTTTAGCACAGAAGTGTCAAGAGGCCTATCAATGTGATGGAATGGTCTATTCCAATGATCTGCAAAGGTGTTGGTTAAAAGCATGACGTAGGCACACTTTGGAATGGTTACAACTTACTATCCTAACACAAGTGTTGTTGGTGATCGCACTTACTACATAAAAATCTTGGCTCTTCCACATGTTACCCCTGCCTCTCCCTTGGGTCTGTAGCAGAAGCATAATTCAAATAGCAGTCTTGGAAGTAGTCTTGGTTTCATTTTCTTTTCTGACATAAGAAAAACAACACTCCAAAATAGTGACCTGAAGGCATTTTATCAATCTCTAGTAAGAGAGTTAACAATAGTACACTTTTCTATTTGTAGCACTCTTCAAATCTCTCTTCTCTACAAGGCCCATGGAGAAAATATTAACCTAGTTTTTTGGGATGTGGGGCTAGTGAGGTCTAAAAATGGAATATTTGTTATGTTGCAATTGTAACGGTTCTCAGAAAAGATTCCTTGCGCCAACACTGCCTGCCTCTCTCTCTCTCTCTCTCTCTCTCTCTCTCTCTCTCTCTCTCTCTCTCTCTCTCTCTCTCTCTCTCTCTCTCTCTCTCTCTCTCTCTCTCTCTCTCTCTCTCTCTCCTCTCTCTCTCTCTCTCTCTCTCTCTCTCTCTCTCTCTCACACACACACACACACACACACACACACACACACACACATGCGCGCGCGCTCAGTACACAGGGTGTCTCACACGCTTATAATACGTAGGCTGCAAGCTTGGAATTATTTGATGTGCACCCTTACCTTTCATCTCGATGAGCTTTTTTTTTTCTTACCTTTCACATGACATTATGGGCATTTTTGGCCTTGCCTTGCAAAGGATGAGCTTTTTTTATCTTACCTTTCACATGACATTATGGGCATTTTTGGCCTTGCCTTGCAAAGGCAATACTATGTGGTGAGGTAGGTCAATGGAATTTGGTAAAAAGTCAACGTTAAAGGATAATCTTTGAAGGTTGTCTAAACTTTAAAGGTTGTAACTTTAATTAAGGGCCCAACTAACATGAATTAAATTTATAAGAACGGTGCAAGCAAAAAATGCATCATAAAGCCCAAAAAGCAAAAAGCAAAAGCAAGTGCATGAAAAGCCAATGTACCTTCTTATCGACACTTGCCACTAATTGGAGGATCCTTTCGTCTCTACCTTGTGCAGAAACGTTTACCGTGATGATCAAGCTAGGGAAAAGCTACCTCCTTCGTGGACAATTCTATGCAGCTACTCATGCCTACGCTCATGCACCTGCTCATGCCTATGCATCAGCATAATGAGTGTCATTCAATTCCACAACAACCACTTTTCAGATATGAAGACCACTTTAGATTTGATCCTATATTGCCTAATCTTCCTCAATTTAATGACATAGTTTTTGTTCACGGTTGTATTGGCTATGAAGGCATGCCAATCCAACCGTAGGACCATTTAGAGGATGCTTTTTGCATCCAAAAATAATGTTTCTTTCATAGCTCCAACAATAGCTCTTTTGCAAGCTTACTTTCTCAAAATTCTAGGAGTATTCACCACCGACTTTCCGAGCAAGCCACCTTTTACATTCAACTTTACCTGCCATCCGCCCATAAATCTTCAGCTCGTAGAGGGTACAGAAGCTAAGGTCATTCCTTTTAGCAATGTTGTTCCCCACTCATGTTTCATGACAATATCTTAATCATCCTCTTTAATGCATGTATTGTTGGATGTGAATCTGATCATTACTTCTTTCTTAGCTAGATCGTATGCAAGATAGGGAATATCCTCTATGCTTGGATTTCTGTATAAAATTCAACCAGCAACAAGAAATCCATAAATCAGTCACCGCTTGTAGATGAAAGGTTTATAATTCGCACAAGAACTCTCCATACGATGAAATTTCAAAAATTTATTGCATGGAGTTGCATTGTCATTAAGGTAAATTCTAGTGGGTTCTTCTAGATGGACAATAATAAACTAGATTGCATAATGAAACAGAAATTTCATTCATGCAAAACAACTATACACCTTGCTTCTCACATGGATGCTGACTCCAAGATACAACGACTACTACTATGAGGTTAGGTAGAGGCAGGAAACAATTGCTTCAAGAATCAATAAATGTCAAGCAAAATTAGTATTTGTTGTGAAGTGGTATTAATGTTGTTTATTGCGCAAATGAATAAAGTGATATTTGAAACCATGAGATCCCACGAGAGGCATCTTGTTAATAGCTTGCTTTCTCCATGCAATTATCAGAAAAATGACTATTATTTTCTGATGTGACATTTTTTATATCATTTTCATAATAGTTTGAAATTGATTTTGTGTTTTGTGACAGATATAATTCACCAATAAGTTTTCACCAATAAGAATTGATCTCTATCTAATCATAATTTTGCGATTGTGTTTTGTTTTGCAGAAAATGTCTTCCACATTGGATGAAGAATATTCAAAGATGAATTCTGAAGATTACTTTATTAATGATTTGTGATCATTGTAATTGAAAATATTGAGAAACTGAAAAACTGAGATTTTGAGAAACTGAGATTCTGAGAAACTTAGAAACTGAGATATTGAGAAACTGATATTTTGAGAAACTAAGAAACTGGGATTTTGAGAAACTGAAATTCTGAGAAACTGAGATTTTGAGAAACTAAGATTTTGAGATTTTCATCGTAAATGTTGTGAATAGTGATCGTGAATATTGTGAATACTGATCGTGAACATTGTGCAAAGTAAAATGGACAATATCAATTAGTCCTAGTAGATCAAAGCAAATATCGAATTAAACAAGATAATCATTATAGTCAATTCAATCGTCAAGTTTTTGTTATTTTCTTCTTAGCTTGAGAAGCATAGTATTTTATCTTTTACAACCACAATGACCATCAATATTTGCACAAATGGAAAGGACCAAGAGACTATATAGATCCTGAATTTTTATTTATTTATGAAGTCAATCATGACATTTTCAACATCTTTTCATTTCAATATATTTTGGTTTTGCAAATGCATGAATTATAAGGTAGTAGTATATCATTGTGACACTGATTCAGCAACAACAATTCGAGAAACTGTGACATGCATCAATCCAATTGGAGTAATGAAATCATCATTACACATACAAATATTGACAACAAAGTAGAAGTATATTCTTGGAAAGAACCAAAAACAACCATAGAACCACATATCTTGTCAAACAACAAAAAACAAAAGAGATACAAATGGACAAAAACAATGAAACAAAATCTACAGTCTCTAGTAAATCAATTTCAATACTTGCCACAAATGTCAATTGTTAACAAATTTCAGCAAGTCCATCAAGACTCACAACTATCAAACAATAGCATCATTAATTACTTGAGAAAGTACATAAAAACAAATGAATATCATCAACTATTAAACGAAGCAAAAAACACTATAATGAATCCACTGGGCAATTTCAGTGAGCAAGAAATATCTGTCGAAGATTTCATACAAAAACATGGAGGAAATTTCAAAAAAATTGCAAAGTACAAAGAAAGAATCAACGATTCTCCTAAAACAAGATGCGTTTGTTGTGATAGATTATTTTTCAATTTCCAAGTCTGTACTTTAATAGAGAGACCAATCAATTACTTAGAAAAATTAACATTATTTGACGAAAAACAAATAACCGACATTCATCTACAAAAAATATGCAAATCTTGCAAAGCTACAATATCAAAAGAAATGTTGCCTGAATATGTATCACCAATGAAGTATTCCACCAACAAGGCATTGACCAAAGTAAATGAACTCAATGACTTAGAAGAACGCTTAGTATCACCACGAATTGCATTCTCACAAATCAGAGATCTCTCATTTGAAGGACAACTGGGCATTACCGGAAGTATTATCAATGTCGCAACAAATCTAGATCAAGTGCAAAATGTGCTACCAAGATTCATGGACGAAAGTGCCTCTGTAGTTGTTGCATTACGACAAATGCAATACAAGTCTGCATATATGAGTGGAGTCGTAAGACCAATCATATTGATGCAAGCTTTACAACAATTATGTGATACGCCATTATACAAGGAATATAATGTGAAAATCAATACTGGATAACGCATTTTCACGAGTACATAAAACACAACACAAAAGAAGGTGAAACTCTACAAATAAACACTTCTGAAGATGATAGAAATGAAGTCGATGATGAAGATTTGGAAAAAGACACTGTCATCCACAATCTCACAACCACCCAAAAAGTGATGGATTATGAAAATTGTTACAAAGCAATTGCTCCATGCGAGGGCCGAAATCCAATAGGATTGTATCAAGATACTTGTAGTGAAGAACTAAACTTTCCAGCATTGTTTTATGGCCACAAAAGAAAGATGGTGATGAGCAACCATACCAAAAGATTGCCAAACGGAAAATCTTACATTAGAAACACAAATTTTTCCAACACATATCTAGCATCTTCTACATAGCAATCAAAATATTGATACATCAAGCACTATCATTGATATTGATACGCTTGCAAAAAGGTGTAGTGAAACACCATCCAACATTGAGTGCAGTAACCGTATCTCAAGACACAAACATAGAACAAATATTGCATTCAAAAATAGGATATCAAGACTTCCCAAACATTCGAACATCTCCAGATTACAAACAACACCTTTAACGAAACGTATTTGCAATGATGCGTCAACTCGGCTAAAATGTCTGTTAAAAACTTACAACAAACCACTATCCAAATTTTAAAACTACAAAATAATTTATCACAACAATATAAAAAACACTTTAAAATAATCCTAAAATTTTAGGATTCATGTTATTATGACATGGCAAGGCCTTTGTGGTACAATACCACATCGTTCTTGTTTTTCTTACCTTTCATATGACATGTAAAATGCAAGGTTACCATTCAAATAAATAAGTATGAACCTTTCAACCACTTACATACAACAAATTTTTTAAAATTTTTAAAACTAGCATGACATTTGAGTTATTAAAGTTAACTTTCAAATGGAATGGCAATTCTAAGTTTGCCATTCATAAGACATGCTTTTGAAATTTTGAGGTTTCTTTGAAAGGCAAACTAGCCTTTTTAGACCCTTGTAGCTTGCAAATGCTAGAGTAAGAGAGAAAAAAAAAACTGGGCCTATAGTATGCAAAATATTATATACGGCCCACAAAAATGGCTTCAAATTAGGCGCAATAAAAAACACTAGAATATCGTTGTCTTCGTCACTATCACATTCTCTGATCTCTCTCTAGCTCGTGTATGAATAATCAAATTCAAAATTCATAACTCCCTCTCTCTCTCTCTCTCTCTCTCTCTCTCTCTCTCTCTCTCAATCAAAAGCTCATCAGCAACTGCTGGAACGAGCCTTCCTAGAGTATAAAATAGTCGGTGTTAGTTGTACAAACTTCTGGTTGAACCAGAATTAGAAAGGCTTTTTGGGTTCGACTCCATATTCCACAATAGCTCAATCTGCTGAGATGGTTGTCATTGCCTGCAGCAAGCTTTTGATCAGCAACTAATTATATATTCCGCTGCAACAGAAACAACAAAATGTCAGAAGAAATAGAATCAGTCAACAATGGATTCGTAAGCAGCACTGAATTAAGTAGTACAGCTGCATCTCGTGCAGATCATGAGCAAGAGCAGCGCCAAGTTATCCCACCTAGCGAGAGCAATGCGACCACTAGTTATGACTGTGATGGTGAGGGCTTTGAGATGCAGGACGCTTCTGACGTTGACTCACTAGCTGAGTTGATGAAAAGATCACTGGCATCTGTGAGGAACTCGATGTTTTATAGGGTTTTCGTGCGGCAGATGGAAAGCCTGAGAATCATCGACCGCATTTGTAGGGTATCATGGCAAGTTCCAGAGCTGGCAAACCCACTGCAGGCGCCGCAGGAGTCCTCACGGTCGGATGACTTACAGAACCCACATCGCAGGATAGATCGGACTCTAAGAAATCAGAGAAATCAGCGGCCAGCTACAGGTCGCAGTAATCAAACTCTCAGAAATCAGAGCAATCAGCCAGCTACAGATCGTAGCAATCAAACTCGCAGAGATCAGAGCAATCAAGCAGCCAGAGATGCAAGCAATCAAACTCTCACAAATCAGAGCTATCAGCCAGCTACAGATAGCAGCAATCAAACTCTAATAAATCAGAGCAATTTTCGAGATACCCATCGACCTCCTGCTACTCGTGATTTTACAACCAGCAACGGTGGATCAGATGCTGATCTACAAAAGAAATATATAAAATGGAGGAACCCAAGCACAGGATTGAGACAACATAGCTTCAATAAGATCTGGCTCCCTGGAAGCAGAATTAGACTGGCAGTACTAAAACCGAGGCGTATCCGGTTAGTGATAACAAAGAAAGGCAAGAGGAAGATTATAACTCTCCGCTTACGGCATCCTGTTAGCATTCCACTTTCTCTGTCTAGGACGAGAACGGCAGCCTCTGATCATGAGAGAATGGGAAGGACGGGCAGAATAGAACGAAGGATAAATATGGTGTGTTGTGGGATGGAAAGGATAGCTTGCAGCTGGGAGACCCGCAGGGCTCACTTTGCTCTTGCCATACTTATCAAAGAGCACCTCCAGCCTGAGATAGACCAAGCAATTGTGTATAGTTGTCATCTTTTGCAACCCTTTGAAACGGAAGTGATGGCTCGCTATGGCTTCCGTGTCCTCCTTTGCAATTATGAATCTGAATGTCTAAGACGTACTACAGTGCCCACATTGTTTTTCATGCCCGATAGCTGGGTACATATGTATGAACGTCTTCTGAGAATCAACTATAGTCCGAGGAACTTAATGCGCATGGCTATTTTAGGCGATAGTCTCGGGAATTATGCAACCGCTGAGTACTTTGAAGAATCAAACATGCCATATCTCTTACACCTGCACAGGTCAAATATTCTGGACGAGTATGCAATTAACGAAGCGGGTTTTCCAATTCAGTATTGTTTTAGTTTTTTGAGCTGGCATTTCTTTTATCGCAGATGTTCAAGATGCCTTCGCTATATAGCCAATTGACCTCCCTGTTAGCGCTAGATTTTTGCTGGGATCAGAATTTCGCCGGCAACGTCATCCTCACATTTCAGTGCCTATAGAAGTAAACCAGTATTTGTGAGCTGTGAACCATGAATAGAAGGTGCAATCTAATTAAGTAGCTTGCAGGATTTCAGTTGTTCTTCTACAAGTCCACATGTCTGTCAGTATACTATGTGCTCAATGTATTTACTGTAAACTGGCATTGAAATTCAAATTTAATTCATTTCCATGCATTTGACACTCTCAAATTGTTTCCAGCCAAAAAAAATTTGAGCTCAATATATTCTTTTCAGTGATTTAAAACCGGGTTTCAATGCATGGAAAATATTGAAGGTTTGTGCGGTCTCTTCTGCAGGGGTGAATTTATGTGCAGTGTAATATTATCTGCAGAGGATGAATGTTGATAAGAAATTTTTTGCTGATTCTTTTGACCACATAAGAGTGCATGCGTTATATGCAAGAACGGTTGTGGCTGATATCTAGCATTTCATTTATGAAATACTGTGGTTGATATGATGATATTCTAGATGAAGGTGTGAAATGATTTTGTTCAGTTTAATTTCTATCCCAACTTTGTATTGATATTATTGATCAATTTGTATGCTTCTTGGGCTTGATGTCAAAAATCAGGTTAAAGGGGGGGGGGGGAAATGTAAAAGATGATTGGTAGTAAATTCTTCTTGTTTGTTGTATTTGAAGTTACAGTTTAAACTATTAATACTCATAAGGTTTAGCAATTTAGAAAGTTTGCTCTTTATTGTCTATTGCATGCGTTGCTTTGATGTTCAAAATTGCCTTGTAAAGTAGTCTAAATGGCATTTCTTGATTTAAATATTTTAAAATAAAATTGACTTTAGGCCATGACTTTGGGCTCACTTTTGGGCCCAACCGTGAGACTTGTCATTCCATCGCCTTTTTAAACTCAACATACCTACCCCTCAAACTAGTCCTTCCCTTCCCTTTGAGCTATTTTTCTAAATCAGCTTAATTAGAAACACCCCCCACCTCTTATGTCACAAAAGAGAGAGAGAGAGAGAGAGAGAGAGAGAGAGAGAGAGAGAGAGAGAGAGAGAGAGAGAGATGCACTAACCATCATCATCGAAACTAGGCATTTCTTTTGCATACTTTGTATTTTCCACTTTCATGGAAAATGCCACATTGATGTCACTAGATCTAGGAAACCAACTAGAAAATTTTTACCAATTTTGGCTAGTCATTTTTAACGAATATTGAACAAATCTTTGGCGTCTAAATCCCGACACTAGTTTCTATATTGTTTCTTGCCAAAATTGATTTTTGATTGACCCACATTCAAGTATTGCCTTTATGTAAATATTGAAATTACGTGATGTTATATATAAAAAATGCTATAAGGCCAATCATGATCATTGAATAGACTATCAAAGTAGAAGTTGATAGATATTGCACATTATTGAAAATACATATATCACATTATCTTTTGATGAGTTTAGTGATTAAGCATGACAAGCTTTTCCAAATAGAGATCACACAACTGACATTTAGCACTTTGGAAAAACAATAAAGAAGGTCTATTGGCTAAATCTTATTATTGTGTATAATTTGGTATAGGCATTTGCGATTCATGTCCCCAATTAGACTTCATCATATATACCTTTTGCAAAGGATCTTAAGGATGTCGCCAACTTGCAGTTCGTACTAGCAAGATGCAGTGAAGCTACAGTTTGAAGGGAAAAGGTTACTTCCCAGCCAATTTCCAAAAACTGAACAAAAACCACTAAAAAATTTGAAATGACTAGTTGTGAGGCTGATTCCTCAGGTTATAATAGCAATAAAGAGATGTATGCCCCATAAAGTCACAAATGTCACATTTGATCAATGAAGTATCTGGGACTGGTTGTTATAAAGGGCACTCATTTCTAGTGTGAGCACCTCGACAATGAGGGCACCATGTGTTCTCATGTCTATGGTGGATTTGGTCAGTGGGTAACTGACCTGGCATCGAACTCTGGATAGACTTAAGAGTGTTTTGAAACTCTTTCGTGAGTTTCTCCATCTGTTGTTGGTGTTGCTAGTTAAGCAACTCCATCTGTGTTTTCCACAACTGTTCTCGTGTTTCCTCGTTTGGTCGAGCTTCTTGGAGAGCTCATCGACATCTGAGCCCTCGTCTTCTTCCCGAATGGCATCATACATGGCTTGTTTCAATGATGTGTATTCATCATTGGAGCAAAGTTCACGTCGTATCCATCGGGGGAGTCCGACGAGGAACCAAATTATGAGCATAGACTCAGTGAATTGCTCTTGTACCTGACTTTTTAATCTTTTAAATCGTTCAATGTACTCACGTACTTTCTCGTCTTTTGGCATTTTGATATTACTGAGCTTGACAAAAGGACTTTTGATCAAGCGGAAGGGCTTCAAGCATTTAACAAATGCCTCTTTCAATAGTGACCAGTCTCGTTTATCTTCACGATCAAGGTTAAAAAACCATTCTCGTGCATGATCGATCATGGTCATCGAGAAGAGCTGTACCATGGCATCTGGTGATGTCTCGCCATAGACATCACATGTATTTTCAAAGACTTGAAGAAATCTTTGAGGATCAGTGTTACTGTCGTACTTAGGTAAATCTAGCTTTGGAGTACGTTTTTCAGTACGTGGAACATTATTTGCGAAAACTTTGTTTAAGTGAGCTCGTGAAGATTCGGCAGCATGAAAATGTGGTCGATCATATGGAGCTTCAAAACGCATGGATTTCCATTTGTCAAATGGGTTCCTTTTGAGACCTCCTCGGTTATGGGTGAGAGATACTCTATGTCTTCAGCTTGACTTGGCATCTGGGGATTCTCTGGAATCCGCTAACATCATCATATCATGCTCTCATGTTACTTATATTACATAGCATCATATTGATGCTACTATATGAAAAAGTAGAGAATCGATTATCCACATGCTCATCTTATTATTATTTTCACGATGACTATGATACATATTACCAAGCTGAATACTTACCTTAAAGCCTTTTTTGACCTTGAAGATCACTGGCAATTTTTTATGTTAGATTGAGAAGCAGAGGCGAACAAGAGTCTTTTCTAGGACAACTTTGTTTGGTTAATTGTTTTGTCTACTACAACTGAATAATAATCATCAAAAAAATTTATCATGTCATATCTCTTCATGTGAACTCAATAACTTCTTGGTATTTAGCAATTTTAGATTTACAAGTCCAAACTCGTCTTCTAAAAGACTGTTAGCCGATTTTTTATCATAAAAAATCGAACTTGAATTGCAATAATTTTGAAATTTTTATGGTAAAATCAGGTTTAAAAGACCAATTATTGTAAAATATTGTGTGTATTGTGTTAATTCGAGCATCCAGCCTGCCCAATAATGGCTTAAGTAGGAAATTGGAGTCTTTGTAAATATTTTCTTTGGTTGAATTTAGTACTCATAAAGACACATTCAATGTAGGGAGGAGGCTAGGGCAGAGAAGGGTGAAACTCTGAACATGCCTTTGTAGGAATTTTTATGGATCATGCATTATTTGCATGCCTCCGTAGGAATTTTTTAATGGCAAACATATGCATGTCATTTAGTCCTCAACCAAGGTTTAGGCCTTAAAGTTTAAGTCGCCACCATGTAGTACCCTTTAACGTTGACTTTTTCCAAACTCCATTGACCGACCTCACCACATAGTATAAAGGCAAGGCCAAAAAGCATTCTATAAACTTCTTGATATACTTTGAGAATTCTAAAATGCCTATTTGTTGAGGAGCGGGAATTATGCCTGTAAAGCTTATGTGTGTAAACCACTACAATGATAATAATATAATCAATAAATGATGTAAGATATAATTTTCTATTTATTTTATAATCAAAATTTGGAGACTTTCCCTCTACCACAACTAAACAATCCCTACAATGTGTCAACAAAAACACATTATCAAGCATAATGTGTGTTGCAAAAATCTTATTGGTTAATAGACCATGCCACATGGCACAAGCTTAGTATAGAGCTTGAATATGTGGGACCCACAAACGCATACCCTCCATGACTTCATGACGCACTCAAATCTAATGTAGAGCTAATATGTGCGACCTACAAACACCTATGGTCCGTGACTACATGTCACCTAGCAAACGGTTGGCCTAGAGCTTGAATACGTAGGGCCAACAAACACATTTAAGTGATATGTGGGGCTCACAAGGGATTATTTAACAGTCGAGATATGCAGAGTGATTCTATCATGAGGGCATATGATTTTTTAGGGTTCCATCTTGATGGCTTCTTCTTTTTTTAGGGCGATTTTTTTGTCCAAATATGTTCATATTTGGACAAAAAAATAATGTTCCCAAATGCTGGTGACCTCAAACAAGATTTAGAACAACAATTTTATGTAAGATTTGAGATAACACACATTGTGCCCCATCTATGTACATATATCTTCTATTGGTAACATCAAACAACGTCTATGAATTTTAAATTTTAAAAGTTCAAATCTCTCTCTCTCTCTCTCTCTCTCTCTCTCTCTCTCTCTCTCTCTCTCTCTCTCTCTCTCTCTCTCACAACAAAAACCAAACTTTATGAATTACATGTTTGAAATCAAACCTCTCTCTCACTCAAAAGTCTATGAGCAAATGCAACACGCGCTTGTAGAATACATATAAATGACTATGTGTGTGTGTGTGTGTGTGTGTGTGTGTATTTGCTGGTTTTACAGCTGCCTGCTAATTTGAACCCAAATTCTAGTATATGTGTGTATAGGAGTGTCAGGCTTCAAATTCGACAATAGCTGAATTTGATGAGAGGGTTGTCATTGCCTGCAGCAAGCTTGTGATCAACAATTAGCATCAGCTGCAACAACAATAACAAAATGTCTGAAGACTTCAAACCAGCCAACAGTGGACTCCACAAAAACAGTGAAGTAGGTGATATAGCTGCTGCACCTGATACTGACGAGAGCAATTCCAGAGATGTGGCTTCAGAGCCTAATGATGAACAGGGTAGTGAGCACGAAGTTAGGGAAAGCCCAGATGTGCACACCCAGGAAGAAGAAGAAGAAGAAAATTCAACGGACTGTTGGGATCGCAGTTCTGATGGTGGTGAGATCTGTGAGGTTGAGGAGGTTTCTGAGGTCGAACCACTGGCTGAGTTGATGAAAACATCATTGGAATGTGTGAGGAACTCGGAGTTTTATAGGCGTCTTGTGCAGCAGATGGAAAGCCTGGGAATTATCGACAGACTCTGTTCAGAAATAAGTCAAATTCCGGTGGAGGGAAACCGACCGCAGGCGCCGCAGGAGTCTTCTTCATCACTTGACAAGGAGAATCCACATCGCATGATAGATCAAACTCTCACAAATGAGAGCATTCAACCAGCAACAGATTGCAGTGAACCTGTTGGCATCGAGTCTGATCACAGATGCGTTGTTTTACCTATTGGCCGACCTAGGATAGAACTGGTGTGCTATGGCATTGGGAGGATAGCTTGCTTAGAGATCTACCGGGCTCTAGTCGCTCTCGCCATACTTGTCAAAGAGCATTTCCAGTCTGAGATCATCCAAGCAGTTGTGTGTGATCCTCATCGTTTTGAACCTTTTGAAAGGGATGTGCTAGCCACTTATGGGTTCGGTGTGGTCGTTTGTAATAGTGAATATGAGTGCCTACGACGTGCTACCGTGCCCACCTTGTTTTACATGCCCAATAACGACGTAATTATGTCTGAACGTCTTCTTTATTCCAACCTTACTGCGAGGTACTTGATGTGCATGGTTATTCTGGGGCACAGCTTCATGGCCTATTCCAAGGAACACACGGATGATTCAGAAGGGCACCTATGTCTTTCAGAACTGCAGAGGCTGAACGTTGTGGAAGAGTATGCAGTTGATGAGGCGGGTTCTCCGTTTAAGTCCTGTTTTAAGTCTTTAAGTTGGCATTTCTTTTCTTTCAGACAGAACGATTCGCTTCGAAATGCCATCCAACCTCTCTTGTCTCGCTAGAGTTTTGCAGGGATCAGAACGCAGGCCGGTCAGATCATTCTCAGATTTCTGCGCCAAATGAAGCAAAGCAGTTGGGATACACAAAAAGATACAAAATTAATGAGTAGTTATGCAGCGTGTCATTTGATGATTTGATCTTCTACACGTACATACTTATGAAAATCTTTCTGAATATTATATTGCACAATGTGCTTCATGTGTTTACCTTGAATTAGCAACTGAAAGCAAACCAGAATTTTCCATGCATTTGACACTCTCAAATTTTTTTACTCGCAATGTTTGGAGCTTAACTTTATTCAAATTTTTTTATCCATAGTGTTGAAACGGGTTTCAGTGCATGATACGCATTGGTGTTTAGCGCAGCTTTTCTCAACAATGCATTGGCATAAAGTCTATTGCATGCAGAGGATGATGTCAACTCAAATCAGCAAGAAATCTATTGCGATTCGTTTGACCACATAAGAGTGCATGCACCATCTTTAGGAAGTGGTTTTTATAGTTTATACTTCTGCATCTAAAATACACTTGATATATGTAGGCATGGATGGTATGTTCGATGTCATGATCTAGATAGAGGTGTGACATTTACCTGACCCATATGTATCATACTGTACGAAGTCCCTGGTACACTTACCTTGTAGCCACCTAGCTCACATATGTTATGCTGGAAGTTCCCATATTTTCTGTCGAATACAAGTATTACAAACTCCTTTGGTAGACACACAAGTTTGAGCAAGAGCTAAGTTTTACTGACCCAAAGGCTTACAATGAAAGCAAGAGCTAAGTCTTCGTCTGAATTTGATTTTGTATAATTTGTAAATTGTATGGCTCAATTTGATGTGAATGCTCTCAAGACGGAACGAAAAAGACTAGAAAAAGATTCAGAATTACAAAATACAAAAACAAATTCATTCCGCAACAAATAGGGGCTACTAGACAAGATACCATCAGCAGCATCTGGCTTAGAAGATCAGAAATTAAACAAGCAATAGCCCTTAACAAGGGATTTTAACACAGGAAGACTTAAATTCAGTTTAAGACATATTGATTGACAAGTGATGCAAATAACCTTTATAGAAGGTGGTCGACCCTTGATATAGAAAAGTATTGAAGAATATTGCAGAAAAGTTGAAGATAAACGAGTAGAATTAGGGAGGATAGTGAGGGCAATACTAACATACACTTTGTGGCTCTTGAAGTAATGAAGAAGATCAAAGGAAGATAGATCAAGAAGAGCATAAACTTGAGTCTGCTTGTGTAAAGGCATAGAATTTCAGAACATCCTCGGATACAATATCCGGGCCCATGAAGATTGTGTTGGAGTTCCTGATGGAGTCTTCTTATAAAAATATAAACCCAAAGGAATTGATTGTGCATAGTTTTCCATAAAAGTCTTTTGCATGCAAGAATTTTCAGACATTAAAAGCCAAATGAACACAAGGATCTATAGCTTTGAGTGTGTTTGGAATAATGTACTATTAGTGGTCACTACTCTAGCATAGCATACCACCCTTGTTTCTTGGGGCCTTTTTAGTAGCACCTCTTACTAGCACAAGGACAGAACATGGAGTGATAAGCCCAATAATTAATTTTAACATCTAGTGATCGGCCCAAAGGTCAAAGAGCTTGTTACTGAGCTAGTCAAGTAGCTTTCGCCTTTGTGGTGAGCTACTCAAGTAGTCACAAGTCTTGAGCTAGCTTTGGAGTCTGAGTCATGGCCTAGTCAACTCTTGCGACCCATGTCCAAGAGCTAAGCCAATCCTACCAGCCGTGGTAACTCTTGGAATCTTGTTGTTAACAAGAAAAGGATTTCTTCCACCTTCTCTTAAGTCGTTTGTAGCAAGGGAAGTAGGGCTAGATCCTAGGAGCCTTAGAGATGCAAGCACAACAAAGAAATTAACAACTACTTCTACTACATACAAATAAGATATCATTGCACCAAAAACATAACCAAAATGAACTAATCTTTAACTCTACCTCTCTCTTTTTCTCTCTCTTCCCTAATGGCCTCCACGCCCTCCTACTCTCTCTCTAGAGAATCACTAATAGCTAACTAACACATAAAACGCAAAACACACATGCTAACTAGGAGTCAAAATAGCAATCACTTAAAGAAAATAGCAGCAAGCATAAAGTTAAGCTAATAATGACCAAACACCATATCAAGCATATGTGGATCCAAAATAGTAGCATTTAGCTCTCTTGCATTAAGGATGGAAATTACATACAATGGGCTTCCTTATATAGAGGCTTGTGTTGTTTTCTTTCCACATTTACTTATGGGACAAGGTATTTCAAGTCTCAAAATACTATGCAAGTTCCATTTTAGGAAGCTTGACTTTGATTTACTTTTTTAAGTCTAAGTTTAAACCTTGAGACTTGCCAAAATTGTTTACTTGCCTAATGACTATTGGCACCACTAGTTGGACTTATACTCACACGATGCCGAACCGGGGCCTAATGTAACTAACTACTAATGGGATCTTCAAGATAGGCTTATACACGTAGGATGCCATACTAATTGGGCCATTAATTACACAAAAATTAATATATGCATAGGCTCTTTCCATGCAAGGCACTTCTTCCTTCAATTCTCTCGGGCTCCAATAAAATGTCCCTTAGGCCTTGTATTCTAGCTCCCACACTCCCCCTCTGCTAATTGGTTGCCAGTCCCATGGCAAGTCATTTAAAGAGAGCTTCTTGTTGTTCAGCATTCAATGCTTCGTTTTCCTTTCGGATTTCCTAGATGAGCTTTCTGTAACCTTCCATAGCTTGAGCTCGTAGAGTTGTACTATCTTTAAGCGGCCCAAATACATGTGAGCTATGGGGCAACCATTGGGTGCGTTGCCACTCTTCTACGCATGATGCATGCTAGGATGTCGTCATTGCTGCACGATAGTAGAGTCTTGCCACCATGAGTTGGTCTTGGTGTTTTAGAGTGGAAAAAGGGGTGCTGGGTCAAAAAACAAAGGACCAAGGAGCGATCCCAATGGAATTCGAGGGAACTGAGAAAGGAGAGCTCCTTGTAGTTGAGTGCCGCTTGACACACCGTTGGGTCAAATGATTGGTGCTGTTTGTTGTGGAATTGGTCTAAGGCATACTAGAAATTCACTTGGTTGTTCCAGCCCCTAGAATTTGGAATAATTGGCAAGTTTGATGGTGTACTGCCATGTTTCTATTCTGACCATGTCTCTCGTCTGGGGATGGTTGGGCAAGTAGGGGGGGGTCCACGCGCAAATACCTAAGAATTCTGAAATATTTCATCAAGATCTTTTTGTCGTCCTTAAAGAGGACATTGCACCAGGTGGGTTGAGGCGCCAACTGCTCTATGATCTGCTTCTCATTTCTCTTGATTTTGGCTATAGAGTACAACAATACGTATCACCTCGCATCTCTTCTCTTGGAAATATTGCCTCGCCCTTTAGATTGGATTTCTCAATAGTTTGTGATTTTTTGAAGATGGTTCGGGCACTTGGTGTGGTAGTGCCTTGGCTTGGCTCATTTGATCGTGACGAAATTGCGGGTGAAGTTGCAGTCCTAGATGATTCTCCATGGGAGACATCCATATGTTTGATTGAAAATGATGTGTTGAACTCAAGCACTACCTGAGTGGAGGCTTGCATGCTGGCTGGTTTGAACTAGTCCCCTTTGGTTGTGGTGGCTGGCTGAGTGCCTTGAGAGATGGCTGGAGGTTCTTGAGCTGCTAGCAAGTCATCAAGCTGTTTTTCGAAGTCGTCGTTCTGTTTCTCCAACTTGTCGATTACGTCGATGAATGGCTCTGTGTAATCAGATTGCTTAGCTTCAAAGTCCTATAGCATCTTCTTTCGGGGTTGAAGTTTGGCGAGAAGTGCATTGTATTTTTCTATAGGGACAGGAGAGGATTCTGGTAGTGGTGGAACGTCTATATATAAATCACAACCGAAGGAAATAAACAGGTGGGAAAGGCCTCTGCAGAAGCTCGAAGGGCACAAAAATGAGCCAGAGCAAATCACAAGATCAGCCAAAAAATTGCATATTCCCAAAAATACAATTTTGGATGTACAGGTTTCAATATTCAAGATCTAGATTTGTCACTTTTAGATCTAAGAGATCTAATATAGATCTTCAAATCTCCAGGAGGGCAAACTTGATCTTCCAAGGGATCTCCCGATCTTTTAATTTTTCACTTAGCATCCTAAATTCCCAAAATCACCCTTGTGAAGAAATTCAAATCATTTAAGATCCAATTACATAACTTGATCTTTGGTTAGAAAGAGATAAACTCGTCCAATGCTGCCAATGTAGAAAAATCAACATCTACTTAATGAAAGAGATGCAAACTCAATAAGAACCTGATAAAACATCAAACATATGATATGAAAAAGAAGTTGTTCGTACAAAAATAATAAGCTACCATATTTCACATGTGTGGATCCAAAAATAGCATAAAATGAGCAGTCTACACACAAGATTGCAAGATATCACAAATATAGTGCACCAACGGATAGATGAACCCAAGAGAACTCATGTATAAGCATGAAGTGAGATGAGAGAGAGAGAGAGAGAGAGAGAGAGAGAGAGAGAGAGAGAGAGAGAGAGAGAGAGAGAGAGAGAGAGAGAGAGAGAGAGAGAGAGAGAGAGAGAGAGAGAGAGAGACAATGTGTCTCTTCCCACGAGTGTATAGCTATATATAACAAATCCATGACTCAATAATGAGATTGCTTTCTCTCCATAAGAAAAACCCTAGCATTAATGTGACTAGATTCAAATGTCTTCACATTCAAACTTGAATCTCTCAAACTCGTGTACTACACTTTCTCACACTTTCAAAAAGTGTTTATTCAAATGATTTTAGACTAATATAACTTCAAAGAGTCAAACTCTAAGTCTAAGTGGCTTCAATTGCCAAATATACAAATATGACGAAAATAGCAAAACTAGCTGAAATTTCTCACACTCTCTCTTCAACTAGTTTTAGCATAGACTTTGAGAACACTCCAAGTGAAGTCCTATGCTTCATGAACAAATTTTTTCCCAATGCTTTGGTAAAGATATTAACTACACATTCCCATCCGCCGCGGCGGATGGGCCTTCCATACAAAAAGTATTTAATGGTGGGTATTTTCAACTATTTTTGGACATTCTCAAGTCCATTTACAAAAGTGGATTTTAGGAAAGTCCAAAATTTATTGAGACAGTGTTTCAAGTGGTGGGTCTTGATCTGAAAAATTGAAGTCAGGTGGTGAAGGAGGTGAAGTTAGTTGATGAGTGATGGGTGGTGGGTTAGTTATGAGCATTTATTGAGTGGGACAACTGGGTGTAAGTGGAGGAACCCATGGCAGGATTATGGAGAGAGCTTGTTGTGGAACCTTGAATTGGCATGCCAAGTCCAACACCCTACTGGTTAATAGATTGGCTCTGTTCAGGTGCTCCAACATCGTCATTGTCATCATTTGTTTTTAGCACCGATATGTTTGCATCAAGTTTACAGGACGTATTCCAAATGAGGTCCAACTATTTTTTTTATTGGAGGAGTTCATCTTGGACCTTATCGATGCTTTCTCGAAGTGCTAACAACTTCTTGTTATTTTCTTCCTCTAGGTTTTGATAATTTGTAATCTTGATATATCAATTGAGGTGGTAATAATCTAGCAGTGTTTAGGCACAAATTGCCAATGTTTATCAGAAATCTATTTTTGAAAGTAAGAGCAGAGGTATAGTGCCTTGAACAGGTCCATATATTCCAAGGTCTGTTTTGACCTCACTGATTCATATTCATCAATAAATGTAGAGGTTTGTTTCTAAAATGCATAGATGTATTTTCATAAATCCTAATGTAAAATAAAATTGAATGTATTCCTATCTTATAGAACGTGCACCTAGAACAAAAGATAGGAGATAAACATTTATGAACACAGGTATATAATTTAGTATTTACGAGCTGGTAATAATCTAACATATAATTTGTTTATGAATTGTAAAAAATGTATGAGCAAAGGTCGGAATGGACCTCGGAATAACATATGGTATAGTATCTTAAACAGATCCAGATATTCCGAGGTTTGTTCTGACCTCCACTGATTCTCACTCATTGTCAACAGATTCATCAATAAATGTAGAGGTTTGTTTCTAAAATGTGTAGATGTATTTTTATAAATCCTAATGTAAAATAAAATTGAATGTATTCTGACATTACAAAACGTGCATCTACAACAAAAGATAGGAGATGAATATTTATGAGCAGAGGTATATAATCTAGCATATATGAGCTGGTAATAATCCAGCGAATAATCTGTTTATGAATTGTAAAAAATGTATGAGCAGAGGTCGGAATGGACCTTGGAATAACAGATGGTATATTGTCTTAAACAAATCTAAATATTCCGAGGTCTGTTTCGACCTCCACTAATTCTCACCCCAGTTGATAGATGTACCCATTATCAATAGATTTATCAATAAAAGTATAGATTTCTTTCTAGGATGTGCAGATATGTGTTCATAAATCCTAATGAAAATAAAATTATATGTAGTTCTACACTACAGAATGTGGATCTACAACAAAAAAAATAAGAGACAAACTGCTACAATATTGTACAAGTACCTAGAATTGCTAGTAGTTGTGTTAGTCAGCTGCTTGGATGATGTTAGAGTCCAAAAATCGGCATAAAAAACTACAAAACAATTTCATATCAACAACCCATGTAACAAATCCTCATGAGAAAATCATAGAACTAGTCATCACAATTGAATATTCTTCTAAAAAAAACACCCAAGATTTACAAATGTATCATAAAATTCACAAATCTGTCATTTAAAAGCTCAAAAAAAAAATGCTAGGAGAAGTCGGAATAGACACTGGTATACTGTTAGAACTAGCATGATCTATTCCGAGCTCCATTCCAACCCTCAAAGTATCTCAGGGAGCTACTATGATGATGATCTGCCTGAAATGCTATGATGAATATCGGTCCAGTATCCAATAATAAAATCTGCAAAACAAAAACTGGTATTGTAGTTTGTTTAGTTTAGGATCACAAAAAATAGTTGTAACAAATTAATTTTACAAAAAGGGCAACAAACATCCATATGCAATCCAACATATCCACCAAAAATAGGATCGCCAGGATTTGGCATCGGAACAGCCATCAGAATAGGTGCTGATTTAACAAATCAAACAGATTCGTATATTTTAATGAGTATTCCAACTCTCTGGAAGTCTGGATCAACAACACTCTGGACTAAAGGTCGACATCACCCTCATTCAGCACCCTCACCTAGAATAACCTTAGGAATAGCAAATACTACAGATCCATCTATTCTGATGGCCTTTCCGACCTATCTGTTAAAAAATTGCATCCGTCGATTCCTTTACCTAAAAAATATGCCTACATAGAAAACATGGTGTCAATAAAACCAAACTGAGATCACATTGAGATGGATACTATGATGCTAGAGAAAGAGAAAGTGAGAAAGGAGATCACCTTGCATCCAACAAATAAAAAAGCCTCCATCCTCCACTTTCTCTTTCTTTCTTGAACTCCCCACGTTTGATTTTGCAAGGAGTAAGCTAAGAGGAAGAGCAAGGGCAACAAGCAAAGTGCAGAGGAGCAAGAAGAACAAGCAAAATGCAAGAGGAAAAAGCAAAGAGCAATAGCAAGAGAAGCAAGAGGAGCACTCAAATGTGAGGAGAATAAGGAGAGCAAGGAATATAAAGTGGGTGAGCAAGGATCAACAAACAAGGGAGAGGACAAAGGCAGCAGGTACATCCCTTGATTCCATCACCCACTCCTCTTCCCTTTCGAAAATGCTAAGGAAAATGTTCAAAATTTTCAAGAATCTGTTTGAGCCTCGATATACACCTCACACTAGCTTCAGTATACCGAGGGCAATTCCGAAACCCTGACTAAATTAGAATTAGTATTCCTTGTCTATTTCGAGGTGCATTCTAATTTGATGCATTCTAAATCAACTCAAAATTAATGCATTCTAAAAATATACAATTTTCAAAGATTGCCACTCTTCCTCCCAAGCCTTGTCAAAGAATATATAGTGCACTTGATGGCACAATTTTTTATCTGCTAAATTATATTGATCATCTGATTAAAGGATTTCATAAGTGTCCAAACATTGACGTATTTGGCATCCAACCACTATTCTTGGACGACCAGTGTTGGCCAGGTAACGATTTTTTATTTTTGGTTCTCAACTCGCTTATCAACCTGGTTCTAATTAAGACCTTGACCGGTGGGTACACTTGTTACCCTAAACCAGCTTATGTGTAGAACCAGCGGATATGTTCCTTTGTAAGAACCAGCCACGGTTGAGAACCGTCGGGTCCCTTTGAGTTTTGGAGGGGGGTATAACCCAAGTATCAATTCACCGTACAGAACCTAACATTCATTAATGGCTTTTAGCAAGTGACTATTTTAGCAAAAGTCATTTTCAAAATGATTTTTTAGTAATTTTATGAGAATAGTATACATTGGGAACCAAATATAGGAATCGACGGTTCTTATAGAAACCTGGTCCAAACCTATTTTCGAAAATCGAGAAAGCCGACAATATAGTATAGTAAAAAATCCGGCGAGAACTAAAGAGCAAGGCTAGCCATGCAATGATGCACGTAGGCATGCTTCGCATATCTAGGCATAATCTAATCTTGCAATTGTATTGCTAATTTCAAGAGACTACTTGCACTAGACTCAAATTTAGTTATTATATACGTCTTTTGTTTGTCTCAATGCATTTATCTAGTTTGTTTTCTGTATTGATGATCATTTCTAATTTTGTGTTCCATCCATTGTCAATTGCCAAGGTGCACCGATGCATATGGCGAGTTCATGTTTCTCGTTCTCAAATGATGAGGCATGACCATCACATATAGGATCAGAGGCCTGGCTACACCAGAGAATACCATGCCCATGTGCATGATGTAAGTATGCACTGCGACAAGAGCGACGTACCACTATATCACATGTCGCATGTATGGTCAGATTGAGAGGGAGTCATTATTTGTGCAGACGGAGGTCGGTTCCTTGATGAGTTCTACTTTGCAAACCTCTTTGTGTTGCTAAAATTAAATACATGATTACACGCTCCTTTTCCATGTATGTTGTTTGGCACCCTTTCTGATTGGAGGAATATTTTGTTATTCTTGATTGTTGTTGCACTTGTATTGTGTAGGATGATGACTCACACTCACATGACTATCAAAGAATTCAACCAGATGTTGCCATGCAATCCACAAGATCTAGACATGCAAGCGCATAAGAGCCACCCACTTTCCTTGCATACACCACCTGTGGACTTGCACGAAGATATGTCCAGAGGAGACATAGCACACAAGGATGTGTCATTCACATCACATCGCATGATCACGAGGGAGACATGGATGACATGATGGATGCATTCTTCACAAACCCACCCAAGGTTACATTGACAAGGGAAGAAGAGATGATGTGTGGCTTGGCATCCACTCCTTCGTATGAGGGTGCACAAATGTCAAAGTTGCGAGCTTGTTTGTTACTTTTGAACTTGCAAACTAAGTACGGGTGGTCAAATGCAAGCGTCATGGAGTTGTTTGGGTGTTGGGGGTATTTCCAACAAAGTGTGAATAAATAAAATCATTCAATAAAATGTGTTGTGAGGGCATGGCATCATGCGCGCGTAAGCCCATGGCCCAATGAGCACGCAAGTAAAGTTGTAATAAAATAAACTTGACTTGGGCCTTGGAATTAAAATTAAACTAGAGGCCCAAAGTCATTTTTAAACTTAGAGATTATTTTTTAGAGTTGGGTCCAAACTGGGACTCACATGAATCTTTTGATTACCAATGTACTTTTTGTGGACCCTTGGATCAAGTTGGGTCCAAGATGAATGGATAGGATCATTGTGAAAGCCAGTAGGATTGAGGGGCAAGGGCCTTTCCCATTTTATAATAAAGCACCATTTGTACACTATTTTCATGCTTAATGAGACGGAGGAAACTCTACCAATTTTGGAAGAGAAGCATCCTCATTTGCAATTCAATGTCTGCTATTGCTCTTGTTGTTTTCTATTGCTTTCAAGTTCATGCTTTTTGGTTTCAATAGTTTATGTTTCTCCTTTAGCAAGTACAATGTGCATTTGAGCTAACCTCCACCTCCCTCTATCTCTCTCTTCTATCTCCTTTTCCCTCCATCTTTTCTAATCATCCCCTTCCTTTCACCGACAATCATGATGAATGTTAGTGTAGAGGAGTAGAGTTAAGGGAGAGTAGTGTTAGTGGTGAGTAGAGTTAAGGGAGAAAGTAGGAAACTATTTAAAAATAGCATCTATGCATAGTTAGGTACCTATCCAGTGATCTAACCCTTGTTGACAGGCGGGAGGGCTATACTACGCAAGACCTTTGACCAAGAGTGGCTCTGTTGCTGGGGATAGGTTCCGCTAACTAGTTTAGCTGCATTTTAGCTATTTTCTTGTTTTTTAGAGTAGTTTTAGATAGATTTTTGGGTGTTTAGAGTTAGTTTTCTGTATTTTTTGTATTTGGACTGTTCACAGCTAGCGGAGGAGGTGTGAGAGGGTAGAGGAGGCCCTGAACAGCCTCTAAGGGCCTGAAACCCAAACCAACCAGCCAAAAAACTCAAAAAACACACCAATCTGTATTTTGGAGGGAAAAGAGCCTAAAATCTCATCAGAAGCTTGCGAGAGTTAGTTCCAAGCAGATTGTGAGAACCAGAGAAAAATCATAAAAAATTCAAAAAACCCTTGAAAAAAATCCAAAAAATTCACATTTTCATAAGAACTCTTGCAGAGCCCTCTGAAGTTCCATCTCAGTGAGACTAGGACACAGAGAAGCTTGCGAGAGTTAGTTTGATGTCTACGTGCTTGTGCGAGAGTTCCCAATGAAAAAAAGATAGGAAAGTACCAGTGAACCCTCGCAAACAGCCAAATTTTCAATTCCAATGGTCAAGAACTCTCGTAGAGGATTATGAAGTTCCATCTTAGTGAGACCACGACACAGAAGAGCTTGCGAGAGTTAGTTTGATTCCAGTGAGCAGAAAATTGGATTTAATTGCAAAAAAATCACTACAAAGTGAAGATCCAGAAAATTCTTCCAGTAAGAACTCTCGCAAACCCTCTCAATCGATTCAGAATGTCAATTTACATCAATGATGAAGCCTGCGAGAGTAAGTGTGAAGATCTGGTGAAGATCAAGCCAAAAAAGTGGTTTGGAACCCTCGCAGATAGTAAAATTTTCAATTCTTGCGAGAGTTAACTCTCGCAAAGATTTCTATAGTGAGATCTGACCCAGATCCAGCCACTGTGAGCCTTGCGAGAGTTACTTCTCGGAGATCTGAAAGATATCAAGTTTTTTACCTGCAAAAATAGCTAAAGAACCCTCTCACAACCAACCCTCGCACAAGAGAACCCTCGTAGACTAGATCAGTGGAAAGATCTGCATCAGATCTAGCTATTGTCAAAATCTCAAGTCAATCAGTGCAAGGAGTAAAAAGTTATCAAAGAGCAAGGCCTGAGGGTAGCATGGCGCAAGGATGGCTAGTGCAAGAGTCCATGGTTTACATCACGGAGTTCCTTGCTCATAGTGATCCTTCTATTTCTCGTCTTTGGGATAAGAAGGATGATGAGCGTGTAGTTGGGGAGGTTCCTCAAGGAAAATGAGCGATCATGATAATGAGTAAGTCCTTCAGGGAGAAGGTAAATAAGTTTTGTATTATTAAGAGCGAGGAAATGCAAAAGTGAATTTCGCTATACGAAGAGGCCAAGGCTCGTAGACAAACCGCTCGAGCCACTTTCAGGCGAGGGCATAGAAGACAATTATACTCACCTGACCTCGCCCTTCTACCCAAGGACATGACGCTTGATTGGCTGCATGATGCACTTAGAGAAGCCTCGACAAACAACCAGGAAGTAACAAAGAGAGAGTGAGAATATGCAAGGGGTGCGATTTACATGTAAGCTATGATGATCAACCTTCACATGTTTATTGATAAGTTCAATTTTCATTAGAGAAGTTCCAAGGCGCAAAAAGGCTGTCTAAGAAATGCCACATAAGAGAGAGAAAATCGTCGGATTTTAAAACTCCAATCGAGTTTTTTGTTTGCCTGCACAACTCCGATGACTTGACCTCACTAGTAACATGTCTAGTTAATTGGAAGTTGGGTAGCCGCAATGCATGGGGTCCATACTTCAAGGTTTTATTTTTTACCATTAACTAACATGACTTCTCGTGTAAATGCAAAGCGTGTTGCACATCACAGTTTCTTTCCATCTACTGATAGCATTCACATCAAAGGAAAATAGTCTTATTGATTTGAATATCAAGGAAAGAAACTTTGAATATTTTGGATCACAATGAGCGCCAACGTGAATCTAAATTTTTGCAATTCCAAAAATATGGAGTGTGTTGGATCAAAAGGAGTGGCAAGGTTATTTCAAACTTTTGCAATTCAAAAATTTGCAATTTCAAAACACACCTATTGAAAAAGTATTTTGCTCATAACTGCAAAGCTTTGATTTTGCATATAAAGCAAGAAACATGGAGTGTGTTGGATCAATAGAGCGCCGAGGTCATTTCAAACTTTTTCAGTTGAAATTTTTTTTCGATTAAAACTAGTTTTAATAGCTTGCAAGATATATAACAATTTGGCTTTCTACTAGATTACTTTATTGATTATTAAGATGTCTAAGTATCATCTCCATATTGATGTTCCTATATGATATGCTCCACTGTCAAATTTTTTTTGAAAGGATCCACCTTACCAGCTCACCAAATTGTGGATCATAGGACAAAGGACAAGAAACATTTTGATCTATGGGTTGATGGAAGTTTATATCCAATAGATCCAAGCTCGATGCAATATCCACAACTAATACTATTTTTGTGTGAAGGACACAATGGTTTATTGGGTTATTGTGAAAGATTGAATAGTTATGGCATTAGTAATTCAAAAAAAAAATCATTATTTGAAAAATATGTTGAATGGTTTACTTACTAACTACAGAGAAAAAGAAACCCTTTTGTTGGAAACAAAAGAAGAGATTGAAATCTTGAAGATAGATAATTCTCGTTTGCTTTTAAAATATTATATTAAACCTTAAAAATGACAATATGAAACTAATTGTACAAACATTGCGTACCTCATATTATCAAATAAGTGCAGAAGTAAACACATTATGGAAGAAAACACTAAACAATAAACAAAAAAGAGTTATTTAAAAAGATATTGATGAGCTTTCATCAAGTCGGGCTTGACGAAAAAAATATATATATATATATGCTTTTAAGTAAGATTTTGTTTTAGACTATTTATGTGTTTTGTTCCATCCAACTCATCAATGATTGTGAGTTGTTTTTTTTCTAAATCTTATTTTTATTTTGCAGATCAGCTTTAGTCACCAATCAAAATCTGAAAGATAAGGACATGATTGGAAAGTCTTTGAGTGTAGTACTTACAGCCAAGTCAACGACGAGTCTACTGAGAAATCAACGATATTCTTGAATCAAGTCCAAGATTGCAGAGGCCCTTATGTGCGAAGTCGGCATGATTATTGACCGAAAATTGATACAAGGAGCATGTGATGATTCTTGTATTTGCAGAAATGCATATGGCACAATGTTTAAAATTATCAAAGAGGCATTTGGACAAGTATATATAAATTTCTTTTCTATTCTACAGCCCTTTCAAATCAAATTAGAGAGGGATGTGTTAAACAACGGTTTGCGAAACATCATTGGTATTCCTTACCATATCAATGAAATTTATAACTCAAAACATGGCACTTTGTCATATGATTCCAGCAACAATATGTTTGTTGATCTAAATCATTTACTGAGATTTATTGTTAAGTTTTATGGAATCACAAATGAAAGTGTTGAAAAATTGATATTAGTTCTCAAGTTAGATGAATCAAAAGTAATAAAGGGACAAAAGCTAGAAAGGGTTAGTGTTACGCTTATGAATGGAGTATTAAGCAATACGATAAACTCAGAGAGTCTTAATCTTAGTGTGCAGTCCAAAAATAATATTTGGTGGTTACCAGCTTTCCAGGATTATATCTATTCTATTGAGTACTAGCAACTAATTCATTTCGAGAATTTATGGTTTTGTGTTTAAAGCTAAAATTGTTTTGTTATTATAGGTCTAAGTTCAATTCTCTTAGAATAGTTCATGATTTTGTGTTTCAAACAGGTTTTAAAAGAAGATCATGACATTCTATTTTGGATTTTTAGTAAAACAAAATATCCAGAGATAATTAAGAATCATATGAGTGACACACCACTCAATGTTCTTGGAATAGGTGATTTTAAGGTGGAATGGCATTTTGCTGGAGACCTGAAGTCATTGAAGTGCATGTTCAACATCTCACATGGAGCAAATTCAAAACATCCATGCCTCTATTGCATGAAAACTACACAAGACATGCCAAAGAGCACGAGAGTTTCAAGGGATATAGAAAAAATGACTTGGAAACCAATATTATCGATTCCGCTTAAAAATGTTCACATTTGTACACTACATGGAGAGGTTAGAATTATCAAAAAATTGATATACCTTCATATTTGGTTTGCTTGGAATACTAAGCCAGAGTCATTAGCCAGAAAAGCAATAGCTCGATTGGAGGAAGTTTTACCAAAAGCGGGACTTCATAAAAGACACGTTAAAATACAAAAGGACGAGAAGCTTTCAGATAAAACGGGAAACATCCCATGCAAACCAAGCATAGGAGGATCCAAAGCTCCTCGTTTCTTATCAAATCATTCTGGAAAATCGATTAAAATCTAGTACTCAATTTGGATAGATGTACTCAATGCCACAAAGGATTTTGAAGAAAAAGGAACAACGAGGATTAAAAAAGTTGAAGTTTGGACAAAGCTTAACAACATGGTCAAATTGCTTAGAAAAGATAAACTGTCTGATACTGATGTCCTACTAATTGAAAAATCAACAATTGAGTTTGTGAATGCAGTTAAAGACGCCTGGGGTGAAGGTCATATTACTCATTATATGGTAAATCTCTTTTCAATATAACTAACTCTTAGAATTATATTATTTAAAATGATTAATATGACAATATTTGTTTCTCTGATATTGCAACACATTTTTGACATCATGCATCATTTTTTTGCAAAAGCTTACGACAGTCTAAGTATTTGGTCACCATAAGGAATGGAAAAATCGCATTGGCAAGCCAGAGCAGCATTTCATCAAAATACACAACACGGTGGAACATCTCAAAAAAATAGTTACATCATCTAGCTATTTCAATGGTTCTACAGGCGTGTTCAAATCCGATATAAAACTAGATCAACAAATTATTAGAAAATCAGAAAGGCATGCAAATTTATAGACGAAAATAATATTGGTACAAGACTCAACTCATAGTAATTTTCATGATTTCAGACGAAAAGAGTATATGAATTATATGACATCATTTCAAGTACGATGCAAGGCAAAATCATTGTTTCTCTTTGTGTTTAATGATCAGCTTTGTTGTGTGGTCATGAAGAAATTTTTTTCTATCATATGGATCTAGAAAATCAATGGATCTTCTTTTGCTCAAGTCAATGTATCCGGAGAAAATAGCTAAGGAGGAAGACCTTTTAGGAACTTCCTCAATACATAGTCAAATACTTTTATGACAATGTCTCTCTTTGCAAAAATGATTTTATATGTATTCTGAGGGTATTTATGCCCATTCGAGAAATAGGATAACACTTAAATTGCCATTAGTATCGTCGCAGCATCTAAAGAAAATTTGCTATGATGAATGCAAATCTCTTTATTTACAAAGCACTTCAAATAATGGGATAGGGATGAATCCCTTTGTCATGATCCTTGGCCTTCCCTCACATATCCATGTCTTGTTGCAAAGGCATCTACCTCCACAATAGCCTGTAAAATACGAGCAAAGGTCACATATCTTGAAAAATAAAATAACTATATTTGAATAGAAACCTCATTCAGATAAAACCAGATTTACCTACCAGATTATGCTCATCAGCTTGAAGAAGTGCAGAAGTATGTAGATCATGACCAGCAACAATGGTTGTCGAAGCAGTGGATGGATTAGTTTCCAAACACTGCCTCCGGATTCTCAGAAATTCCTCCTCACTGGGCAAATTTGTCTGGTATGCCCTACTTTTAGACATGATTTACTGTAGGGCTTCATTCCCGTCCATCCACTCATCTCCGTCTTTGTAATTAATAGAAGCACATAGATCATCATCACCCTCGAGATCTATGAAGTCAGAGAATTCTTTGATGAAATTAGACAAAATTGATAATATTTCATCCTCTCTTAGATCAAGAACATCTCCAACATCATTCAGAGAGAGGTATGCGATACTATTCATGTAATATTCCAACAAATCGAGGACAGTCTTGGTTTGTCGTATCGATTCACGTCAAATAAAGAAGAAATGGACAATGCACGAGACTCGGCTAGGTCGTACATTGCTGCCAATTTTGCCTCCTCGTCAACACCCAAGACATCATCAACAATAGTTGACTCTGATATCACAGAATCAGTTGATGATGAGGCACCCTCAATGCTTAGCCTCAAAGTTCCTGCCTCTTCAGGAACAAGACCAGAAAGATAAAACACAAAGCCCATGCTCTCCTACAAAAAGCGACATGATTGATTGTGTTGGTCACGATGGACCACACGTTTAAAATTACTCACTATTTTTGTGAATCATCGATTGTGGGCTTGCTTTGAAGGTGGTTGGGCAAGTACCAGGTCATGGAAATGGATGAATTGAAGATTATCCATTATCGACATAGACTGATTCAGACTATCATAATACTCTTTATACAATGCTGGAAAATATGATTTATGTTCAGATCCAAATCTCTCGATATAAAAGACATATTGAAATACGTCTTATAGTGACCTATGTAGTTACCAACACCGGATTCAAGGTGTGCAACGCAGAATCAAAAGTATTAGAAGATGAGACAGCCATGTCTAAAGTATGAACAATAGGGCTAAGTATTGCTACGACGCGGGATGGCAGGAAGTTAGAAGACTATCAGAAAGTCCTCACGTGATGGCGATATTGGTGAATGACCAGATATCGGAATGACGCGAGGGATGCCAAGAACTAGAAGTGTTGACACACCAAGAGCATTTGAAAATTGTTGTCTATCAACACACTGAATTCCAATTTCTATCAACAATAATTGCGATACCCATAAGTGAATAAAAAAATTTATGTATCAGAAAAATATCATGACCACAATTTGTGTACTCACAAGTGTCAACTTCTTGTTTGATGTCAACTAGTCAAATAATTAAGTGCAATTACATCTATGAACAATATGATTAATATTACAATGAGTTGAAATACATCGTACTATCTCACTTATTCATTTGGTGGTTCCTCATTATCTTTGTCGCATCATCATGTGACAAATCCGCCAAACCAAATGAGTCTATCTCTAATTTTACCCAAATATCTCCTATAGCATCGTTATTATAAGTTTTGATCTTCACAAGCTAATAGTGACGGCGACAACAAGGGAGACCGAGAAAGTGTCATGTGTCATCGATCCATCTGATGATGATGCATCATGTTCAATATCATCATTAGCTTGTGAAGTTTGCACATTCTCCGAAAATGTGTCATCAAATCCATCATCACGATCTTGTTCAGGTGCATCAGTTGGCAGCATCATGTCCTCCACGACATCTCTATCTTCAAAATTTCTTTTACTTCAAGGAGCGACTTGAATCATGTACCACTATCTGGGATCTGAACGGTCGAGGTGAAAGACCAGCTGTAATTGATTGATGTTACCATGTCATAAATATTGACTCGTAATTAGTATCTATATCTATGTTACAATTGCTTTAGTATACACAATATACATTTTTTGCAATACACTGAAAATCAATTGATTGACAACAAAGGAGCATAGACATCTTGAAGACATAAAAAGAATGTACCTGCTCACATTGTTGAGAAAAAAAAACAAATGTATTGCTTTGATCCGTCCAAAGCTTGGTGGAGTCAATGGCAAAATAACCACTCTCATCTTTCTTGACAGCTGCATTGGGACCATTACAAATAACTTTGAACCATTTGACATCAAATATGAAAAAGTTGAATACCCTAAATCCAACTTCGAGGATTTCATTGATTGTCCCTACACAGTCTGCAGAAATACTCAGGAATTGCTCAACATGTGGCTCCTCCATATCGGACAACATCCGACATATCGATGACGTCGACGAAGTTGAACATGTTGAAGAGTGACAGTTATTGTTTCGCCTAATATGAAGCTAAGGACTTGGCCTAACTGCTTTGCAAGTAAATTTCTAGAAAGTCCTAACTGGATGGATGACAACGCATTACAACTAACTGCCAATTGCGATCTACGACCTGATTAGCTGTCCTACTGGATAAGCTTAACTTGCTTCGGTATAAATAGATGATCATCAAAGACTTACAAAGCTCAGTTTCTTACAAAGTTCTATTTGAATATTACTATTAGCGCTTACTGATTATCAACAAAAGTGCATCAGATAGAGTTTTCAATTACTCAGAGATAGTTTAGAGTATGCGGTTTTCATTTACTATAGTTTTCTGCTCTCATCATTTGATTGGTACATGCTACTTGCTGAATCAATCTATCTTCTTATTGCGTTCACTATCATGTCAAAACGTATGCTTCTCTTTAGTTATTTGTAACTAATAAATCTCTTATTGTTTTGTTTGTTTTGTTGAATACTTCAACGCTGCAATATTCTATACATCACTTCACACTCTAAAATTGTTTGATTACGAAATGACTTTAGTACTAATGATTTCAAAGTTAGTTGCTAAAGGTTGAATGTGACTTCTGTCATTATAGATTTGTTTAAGTATTGATAGGCGTACTCACGCATTAGAAAAGAAGGCTCGTCCCATTGTGCTCAATAGTTCGTTTATAGACTTCGACTTATTGAATCGTCATTCCTTCTTTCTAACATGGTATCAAAGCTCTACTATTAGATACCCTTCATGATATCAGAGCAATACCTATTATCAGAGCAATATCATTACATACTTTTCATAGTATCAAGTTCTTATCAAAGCGCACTTGCTTTTAATATTCAATTTGCGATATCAAATTTCAGTATCAGATAATTGATTTCCACTAAGAAGATTCTCTCTAAAAGTTGAATAAATCAATGCTTAAACAAAAACAATGTGTTTTTGCATAAAAATACATTTACAATGACCCAATTTTCATATATTGTGAAGATTTTGATGCATATAAAAAATACCAAAACTTTTTAAGATGCCTGCTAAAGTACATGATTTGCAACCTGTTCATAAGCATCTATGTGTTACTGGGAATAGTAGTTAATAGACGCTAAGCTCATTGGATGGAGATAATTCACACTAGCAAAAGTTTTGGGCTCCAAAAAGCTCGGCAACATACTTATACAAGCACAACCCTCTTCTAGTGCAAGCACTTGCCATAGATTGAAATTAAAAATAAAGTACTGAATACATAACACTCATGCCTCTTCTTAGCGCACGCTTCAAAGCTACACATTCAATTTTCAGGAAGCCACAGAGCTTTTTTGAGGGATTCCAATAGTTGAAGTACCCAAATTTATGCTAATGAACTTTCTTGGTTGCAGAACAAGGTCTTCTCGACTAACCAGCATGCATAGTTCAAAAATGCCCAGAATTTCCTTATAATTACCAAAAAGCAAACCTTTGACTTTAGTTTGACACTATTTGGCAGAGTTCAACTTAACTGAGTAAGAGAATGCATGCGTAAAACCTGACAAGAAAGGCCATCCATACCCAAAAGGTTAAATCTAACACAACCGCAAAATTTCATGTTGAGTATTCATAAGAGTAAGTTCCCCATATTTGCCAAGCAACAAAACATTGGCACAAATATACCATGAAAATGTTCAAATAGTAGAAATTGACATATCATATACAAGCTACCTGTTGATTGATTGCTTGCTGCTTGTCCTGTGCAAGTTGTTGTTCCCAGTCATTGTCTTTCGTCTTAGAATTCTAAGCATCCTGTTCTAGGCTTTTCACACCATCTCCAGCTGCCCTGTTATCTTGATTAATTCTCAGTTGAATACATGTGTCAGAGCTTTCTGTCTTTCCAAAGCGCAATGAAGATGGAACCTTTTTTCCAATTTTGAAGTTGGTTTTAGATGACACATCCCGTCCTCATGATCTCCTTGTGATTTTAGAGAATACAGTTCAAGAAGTTTGTCAAGACCAGGACGTTTCAGAATTTTGCGAAAGACTACTTTGCACTGTTGTACAGTTTTTGTCCCAACATGACGTGCAATGCTCCTAAAGTCCTTTCCATACAGCTTCAAAGCATCAAGAAAGAACTGCCTCTCACTCTCACTCCAATAAGCATCAGCTTCCTCCCTGAAAGCTTTTACAGCATCATTCAAATCGCAAAACCTTTTTGCTATAGAAGTTGTGCCTAAATAGGAATGACTACCTTGAGTGTAGTCCCTGCGCTTCTTCGGCTGCTTTTGCCTACGTAGTACTTTTTCAAAGTCTCCTAATTTCTTCTTGCTATAATAGAACTCAATGCAATCAGCCACTGTTTTCTGCGGTAAATAAGAAGCTATTTTTGCAAAGTTTTTACTAAACACACACAACTTTTCCAGAAAAACCTTCTCCTCCTCCAATGTCCATGGATTTAGGGTCTTTCGTTCTTGCTCACTTGCTACTGGATCTTCAACCAATGCATTTCTTGTAACAAACCTCCGAGACCGGCGCTCTTTCTCATCTATAATCATTGCTGGCATTTTCAGAGAACCTTTTTCTGAACGTGACTGAAATGAAAACTTTTTAATCGATGGAAGCTCATCTGAGAGAGTGTCATCTTTTGCAGTTCCTGTCCCAAAATTTAAAGCAATGTGATTAAGTTTAATAATGTTGCTTTCTTGTCTCAATCTTCAAGCTGTTCTAATAAATCGTTGAATACCAATAGAAACCATTTATACCTTCAAATTACGTAATTTCTTAAAACTTCTGTATATGTCTCAAATAAAGGTACAGCATAGTCTCAAGAATACATTTTGCAGATTTTTTAGGAAATTTTAAGAAGAGACTTACCAGAAGACAAGAGCTGCAATCGAGAAGAGGACCTTTGATTATTCAACATGTACCCATTTCTTTGTTCTGTATCGTACTTTTGAACAGCTTTTGAGCGATGTTTCTTTTTAGTCATGCCAAATTGTTCTTGCTTCCAGCTCTTGCTTAAAGCCTGGTATCTAAAAGCCAAAAGCTGCTCTTTAAATCTTAAAACTTTCTTATGCCTTTCAAGTTGCTCCTTCAATTCCTCTTTCGATCTCTGATGGAACTCTTTGTTATGGAACCAATTAGGGGATCCTTCTGGACTGTCATAAAGCTTCCCACCAATCAAGAACAAACTCGACGGAAGAAGATGTGAAAAAGTTTTGGCAGCATCATTCGCTTGTTCTTGATTCTCATTTATAATGGCTTCACAAAAGTTGGATAAAGCCCCAGACTTCCTTGACTTTAAAAGACTTTCTTGGTTATGCAAATAGAAATTCTGTTGACCGGGGATATTGGAAAGAAGTAAAAAAATCTCTGGAACAGAATCGATGCTCTTCATAAAAATATCCATGGGCTTCACACTTTCATAGATCAAGCTTTGAGCTTCCAAATTATCACAATTTCTTTTTTGCTGTAGTGCATCTCTTTCAAGCTGGAGAACACCTGCTAAGGTATCTGAAAAGCAAATATCAAATCCATCACTTGTTTGTATAGCGTTCAAAGTACACTTCTTTGCCAAGGAACTCTTGCATACTTTGGTAAAATTTTCATCATTACTGACTGAATTGCTATGAGGATCACTAAACACAGGAGATTTGGGGTATCCTGCTCCTTGTGCTCCACATTCATTGTCCGTCAAATTATTAATATCTGGCGACTGAATCTGAAAGTTAAGCTTCACAAGTTCCTTCTTAATTGAGTCGACTTCCAATTCCACTTTCTCAATGTTAAGCAATATTATCTCCATTGAAGAAAAAGCACCGTGTGCTAACGGGTAACCAAAGGTTTCTACCATTTTATTTTCAGAAGAAGTCTGTTCAGGGGCACCTGTGAAGTCTAGGTAGAAGTCATCTTTTCTAGCACTGAAGACATTCTGAATTGAACCCAACTTGCGCCCACATTGTCCTGAGCTGTTGCCAGCATCAACACTAAATGCTTCTATACATACCATTGGTGCAATTTCCAACTTGACAGATTCTCTTTTGGAACTGACATCTGATGAAATACATTTCTCTATATCTCTGTCACATACCGTCGAGATGGTTAGCCCTGCAATGAGGAAAAGAACGTTACGTCTCTTTTCTATTACCTCAAGCCTATAAGGTCATCAAACAACCTATCTTGGTAGTATGGGAAAACGGGGCAGCTAGGCATCATAATATCATTCCAAATATGTACCTCAAACAAAATAAAGCCTTGGCATTCAATGAATAAATTAACATACTTTACCTTTGAAATTTGTGAATTGTTTCAATGCAGCAGCGTACTTTTTCGATGCAAAAGCAAGAGCAAGTCAATAAAGTTAATGTGTTGCGGCATCAATCCTCAGCGATCAACTCTCACTAATAGGTTCAAACTGCGTGCGTCTACACCATACTCGCAGAATTATACTATAAATTCGGTGATTTCCAAACTTGCAGTGAAGACTAGACCAAGGTGAAGTCTAGCAGCCCAGTGAATAGAAAGTACTTGGATCTTTCTCAACCATACGAGTAAAGAAGGTGAACTATAATGTGGTTTTAACTTGAAAAAAAGAAGCTTCAGCCTCATCAATAGAAAGAAAATGATCTTGTGGATGCATTACATCCACCACTTTCGGGTTTTGTCTGGAACAGGTTCTAAGCCATATCAACGTCCAGAACAACTAATCTCATTAAATGTAAAGAAATTTTTGTGCAGATCGTCGAAAGTACAGAGGTCATCAACCGAGAGATAAATCACCAAACTTTCTTACTCGTCAAGGTACTAGATCATACAAGTCTCATCTGATAAGTTTCCAAGTCATCAACTTTCCACAGCAAAAGGAGTTTACAGGAATAACATTTGGCTTGCTGAACAAACGCAAAAACATAACATGATAAAATTTGATGGATGAGACATCCAAAATACATCTGAGTGAGAGTAGGTTTTAATTAAAGTAAAACAAGGAAGACTGAAAGCGTTTGTACAAAAGTAATACATGGTACCCCAGGATAGACTTCCACATTATTCAAATAACAAGATTGAATACAATCACCACATATCTCAGTTCAAAAACTATACAATTTTTTCAGATCTTTAAGAAGCAATGCAGTATTCATTTATGAATCAATTGCAAGATTTGAATCTTTCTTCCACTCCAAGACACACCATACCATGATAAATTTCCCACATTTTATGAAGAACAAGCATGAATACACGATTATCACAAAACTCAATCAAAAGCTTTCCAACTTTTGCAGATCTTTATGAGGCGAATGCATGATCTGAGTGTTGGCTCCACTCTTCACGTGTTGTAATGTAAAGCTACACAATATTCATGCTACACGGTAAATTTGAGTTGCAACACATCATCCTTGTTAATCTTTACAAAAATATTGCTGGTATTCAGTACTATTCCATTATTCCAAAATTATTTTGGACCTTCAAATGAGAAGCTTGATGCATATATAGTGTTTATAGTGAAGTACCATAATCAGAGAACTGCCCCTACCTTTATTTGTTCTGGTCGTATGTTAATAAAGACAGTTTTCAATCGAGACAAATAGCATGATTGCCAGTCAGGCATCCCAATGAAAGAAGAAAACAAACGCTGATTGGTTGAAATTTAGGTGATTGATGAACTGAAAAAGTTATACAAGAAATAACACAATCTAGAGTGAATTAGTTGTCAAAAAATTAGTACTAGATCAACTAAAAACAATAAGCAAATTTGCTGCTTATTGGTCCTAAAGCTGTGACCCATTGAACTTTGAAGGTTTCTGGAAGAGAGATGGGCCTGCTTAGTACTAATTGAAACATCAATGTACTATTCAGAACTAGGTACAGATAATTACACCAGCAAACAAGTCTTAGTTGAATACTTTGAAAAAGCAGGTCCTTCAACAATTAATTCCACCATAAAGTGAGCCCCGAAGTTCTAAAAATTGTCCATTCATCCACATTGGCTAATTGGGAATGTGACTGACTGACTCATATGTATATAGACAAGTGCATGAGTGCCATGACTACAACCTGCATTGTGGACAAACTTGAACTAAAATTCTTTGAAAGAAGATCAAGTAACCAAAAGAAACAAAAATTTGCAAAACAGCACATATTGTTATGAATGTAGCAAGTACATGTTTGAAAGTATGTGAAATAATCTTATCTCAAAAATCCATCAGTTGAATAAAGAGTTGTCTAGAGCACCCACAAGATAGAGTAACAGAGAACCTAACTTCAGGTCCAAACATCAGAAACTGATTATTTATCCTTTTAAGCCTTGGTGAAACAACATCCAATTTACTGTCAATGGAATAACCAGAACACTCACCAGTAGAGGAGCAAATGCCTGGAACTCCATAAATTTCCAAATTAGCTCGATTCTGGTTTTTTGGTGATTCAAAATGAGCAACCTTTTCAATCTCGACAACTTTTTTCTTCTCATATTTGGCTAGGCCCTGCCCCCAACCAAGACGTGGCCGCTTTCTTGGTAGTGGATGATTGCTTTCATCACAGCTGCTAGGGGAAATGGGAGGAGGTGATAACAAAGGCGCATATAACCTTTCCTGAGATTTCCAATCAGATGGAGGATCCTTGCTGACAACAGAATTAATCTGTCGATACCTATCCAACCTGGCTTCCAACTTTGTACTGTATGATATGCAATCTTCCAGGGAATTAGTTTCTAGAAAGCCTGATCTTCTTGATGAAAGATATGTATCAATAGGTAAAGCAACTGCAAGAGAAGGATGCAATAGCTGGTCAATATCCGTTGTAACTACCAGGTCTTTTCCTTTTCTGGGAGATGAGATTGCTGCTGGAATTGATCTTTCATTGTCTGTGGAACTGTTGTCTGTGACAAGATGTGTTGCACTTGAGAAATCCGCCAGTGACTTCAAGTCCCTTTCATGATGCCTATTGCCAAAGGTTCCTCTGCCAGTAAATGAAGGTACTCCACACAAGGATGTGGCTTCTCGTGACTGAGCGTAATTCCTACTGTGTCTCCTGCCCTCGCCGTGCCAACCTTTTCACACGAATAACTGACAGTCAAGAAGCCAGAATCGACAAGCAGGAAAGTAAATCTAGTCACTATCCAGTTATAAGTAAGCATTAGCAAAGTTTTACAGGAGAAGTTGAAATGAAATGCAAGAACCCCATCAAACAACCAGTAGCTCATACTAGCTTAAAAAATGATCCTGTAAAAACAAGATGCAATTTCCAAATATCAATCTGTTTTCCCGCCCAAGCATCAGTTCAATGATCCGAAAACAATTATGATTTGGGTACTTGTTGGGCCTTCAATAGTGGTGAAAGAGTGCTCCCATACAGAAGGGTGGATTTTGAGGAAACGTTTGCACCGGTTGCAAAAATATGGTCGATCAGGTTGATCATCAGTGCCTGTGCAACAATATACAACTTTGAGCTGTACCAATTGGAGGTGAAAATTGCCTTTCTAGGTGGAGACCTTACTGAAGAAGTATATATGGCACGACCAAAGGGATCTGAGCAGTGAGAAGGGACAGTATGTAAGCTACACAAGGCCATTTATGGACTAAAGCAGGCATCCAAGAGCTGCTTCAGTTGGGGTTTCAAAAGATGTTGTTGTGATGGAAGTTTGTATGTTAGAAGTATTGAAGAAATACTGGACAAGTTCAATATGAGTGATGCACTACTGTGACTACTTCATTGGATACAGGAGTTCATCTAAGCGACAGGATGAATTCCGATACGGAAGAGGATAGGGCACCAACGATGAAATTTCTGTACAGAAGCCTGATAGGATCATTGATTTATGCAATGATATCTACCAGGCCCAACATAGCAACAGCAGCCGTAGGTAAATTAAGCAAATTTCTAATCAATCCAGGGATTGATTGGCTGCTGAACGAGTACTTCAATACTTGAAGAGAATAAAGAATTTTGGAATTCACTTTGAATTAAATGTCACTGGTTACGCTAATTCTGATTGGAGCAGCGATACTGACAACAGGAAGTTGACATCTGGATACGTTCTTACTGCTGGGGGGAGTCCCGTAATCTTGTGGCACTTTTAACAATTGAGGCCAAGTATGTTGCAATGTGCCAAGTGATGCTGAGTTGCAGGGTGCCAAGCAGCAAAGGAATACGTTTGGATCAGAAACTTGGCCGATGAAATAGGCATAATTATAGAAAATTTCATATTGTACAATGAATCAGAATTGCATGGTTTTAAGCAAGAATGCTGGAATAAACGGAGTAAGTGTAAACGAATTGGTAGAAGAGGACAATCTAAATTTAGTTTTCTTCCCCAACTCATGACATAATTGCTGACATCATGACAAAGAGTTTACCAACTTTCAAGAAAGAGGCTTCAATTCCTTCCGAGCAATCTATTACTGAAATTTATTACAGAAGGTTTGGATTGAGAAGGGAATTGTTGGGCCTTGCAATCCAGACTTGCATTCAACAACAAAGTCCTGTGGACATGACACGAGACAATTAGTTAGACATGTTAGTTAGGATAAGGCTGACACTTTAGAATTAGGTGTGTGTTATGATGTTAAGGGCAGTAGCCCATTTTTGACGCTTTCTTTATGTGTCTTGGTTTAGGACTTCTTGGCACAAACCGTTTGTACACGGATAAATTCAGGAATAGAGAATGGATCGAGACACTTTCACGGCAAACTTTCCAGTTACGAGCTTGTGCCTTACATGTGTCATGGTTTGATTCTGTGCATCTATTGATCTTGCTGTTAATGGTAAGTTTTAATCAGTACTAACCAAGTGATCTATGCTTGCCCATGGAGCTAAAGGTTGCACTTTGAAAGGGCGCAAGCGCTGTAGAAGATTTCTGCCAGTCCATTCCAATTTCAGCTTTTCCTTTGTCTCCTCTGCTTAAGCTCCCAAAAGATTGTCGATCAAATGACGAACTCCGATCCATAGGCTTCGTGAGTGAGGCTTCGCACGCATTTGGGTGCACAAGGCTCGAGCATCGGCATATACAGATACGTGCATTGACGTTTCTGGGGAAACTTTTAACAGTTCGGTATGCAGACAGCGAATGTCCCCATTTGAGGTAGCTATCGTAACAAAAACCTTCAAATATTCTGTAAGCAGGCAACAATACAGGCAATGAACGGAATGTCCTCAGTTGAACTAACAACTTGAACACAAAAATTTCGATTTTCTGTATGCAAGCAATCATATAGCCAGTTTAGACTAGGGTTGGAAGACAAGCCTATATTCTGTGTAATCATACAGATAACGAGTGTCCTCTATTGAGGCAAAGATTGGGACGAGCATCAAACTCTCGTGCGCAAAGCTAGACAACTAGTATGGAGGAAAGGAGAACCGAAAAGTATCCCTTCAGGCAAAAGACACACTTGAACCAGGTAAAGTCTCTGTATCTTCAGCGTGTGATTTGATTAGAATTTACTCTATCATTTTCTGCACAAACAATGTGATATGTAAAATTTGTTTTCACTTTGGGCACAAAAAATTGAAAACAGAACAAGTCTGTCCAAAAACCACCTTGATTTTAGTTCAGAAAGGCATCAACAACAAATTGATGCAAAATAAATCCGAAAGGGATTTAATTGAGAGCGAACACCACCTCAATTCTACCTCAGAAAGGCATCAACAAGAAAATTAATGCAAGATAATCTCAAAAACAGACTCAATTCACTGCTAAGACCACTTTGATTATGCTTCAGCAAGGCATCAACAACAAAATCAATGGCAAAAATTATTCAGAACAGATTCAAACGAGAGCAAGCAACGCCGCTTACAGCACTTGAATTCTACTTCAAAAAGGCAACGACAACAAAATGAATGCAAAATAAATTCAACACAGAATCGGTTCAGTGCAAACACCACATTGAATCTACTCCAGAAAGGCATCAAACAACCAAATCAATGCAAAATAAATTCAAATTAGATTCAATTGAGTGCAAACACCACCTTATTCTGCTTCAGAAAGGCGTCAAAAAACCAAATTAATGCAAAATATATTCAAATTAGATTCAATTGAGAGCAAACACCACCTTAATTCTGCTTCAGAAAGGCGTCAAAAAACCAAATTAATGCAAAATATATTCAAATTAGATTCAATTGAGAGCAAACACCACCTTAATTCTGCTTCAGAAAGGCGTCAAAATATTAAATCAATGCAAAATCAAATCAAATTAGACTCAATTGAGTGCAAAACACCACTTTTAAGTCTACTTCTACTTCAGAAAGGCACCAACAACAAAGTAAGTGCAAATTAAGTCAACTAAGTGCACACACCACCTTAATTCTACTTCAGAAAGGCATCAGACAACAAAATCAGTGCAAATCAATCAAAACAGATTCAATTGAGTGCAAACAGCACCTTAATTCCACTTCAGAAACCCATAAAACCACAAAATCAACGCAAAAGCAATGCCAAAATGCCCCTTCCCTCTCCAGATTTTATGTATTCCTGACACACAAAGAATTGGTCACAACAAAACGAAGGCTAAGCCCTTAACCCGACCTTAACCCGCATTCTAACTCTGGTTAGATCTTGGCTACCGAAATCTCAACACGGTTAGCTAACCACTGTCTGAACCCTGGTCAGGCTATTGCCTTTGTCCTTAACCGCATTTCTGACCTGGGGTCAGGTCCGACCTGGCCTGGTTAGTTTCTACTCCCATGGTTAGCCACCTAACTATTTCACTAACCTCGGTTAATTGAGCTAGTTAATCTGTTAATTAGCTAGTTAACTTGTTGATTAGCTTATTATTTTAAGTTTTACTTAGCTATTAGCTATTGGGTAGATTAATTCATTTTTGTCGCTCTACATATTATTTTAAATACTTCAATTTTCTTGTATAATCATTGGTTTTCATATCATTTTTAATAAAAGCAGGGATAATATTATTGTTTTTAACCACAGTTTACCTAACCAGCCCATTGGCTCTTGTGATTAACCGCACCCGGTCGAGTTTCTAGGGCTACTAGGGTTTGGTGGTTCTGAGTTTACAAGGTCCATCAATCACATCCCGCCAAGTGGCAAGATAGACTAGGCATATGTATGGGAAAAACCCAAAGTTATGGATCCGCGGGGATTGATGTAGCACCATGTCTTAGGGAATCTTCATGAATCATATAACATCAAATACAAAAGAACAACTTGTCTAGTATCCAAGTTGCAAAGAAGAAAGCCATAATGAATTTCAGTGTTGAAAAAAATTCTTTCCCCTCACAACTTATTAGCCTTGCTAACATCCATACCTTTCATCAATATTTGCTAATTAGCTCTATTTATGTACTTCTCAATACTAATGCTTTTTGTATTTCATGGGAAGGCCACTTTTGTGTAGAAGTACTAAGAAGTTTCTTTAATCTATATTGATAAAGGTCCAATGCGTCGTCAATATTATTGGAATAGCCAAGAAGAGGCTAATGCCATGCCTACTTCATCCATAATTAGATGAGGAAGAAGCAAATTTTTTTCTACCTAGATAATATCTACAAAATCAAGTTTTTGGGATGTTTATAGATAGCAAGGATTATCAAGATTCTTAGTAATACTTTCTTATTTTAAAATACTTCTTTTTGTCACTCATTGTGTAAGCTAGAGTTAAAGAGTACAAGAGCTTTCTAAGTTTTGTGTTGTGGGCCCGCTTATATTGAGGACATGAATATACTAAATAGGAAAAGGGTGAAAATTAATTGCATGATAAGAAGAAATGTTCAAAGTGCGAAAACCGACAGCTTGTTCTTCTCACTAAATGATGTGGAAATGTAATTAATAATGTAAATATAGGATAACATAATAAAGCATTTTCCAAGCATACCTATCAAAATGTATAACATGTCTTAAGTCATTAGCTTTCTTGCATAAGACTTCAAGTGTTAAATAATAGTCTAGGTGGATGTGACAATGGCATTGTATTATCAAATGTCAACATTCTTCTAGACTGTATTTGCAAAAACATCCAGCTTGTTCTTCTCACTAAATGATGTGGAAATGTAATTAATAATGTAAATATAGGATAACATAATAAAGCATTTTCCAAGCATACCTATCAAAATGTATAACATGTCTTAAGTCATTAGCTTTCTTGCATAAGACTTCAAGTGTTAAATAATAGTCTAGGTGGATGTGACAATGGCATTGTATTATCAAATGTCAACATTCTTCTAGACTGTATTTGCAAAAACATCCAGTGATAGTTTAGTTAGAATTACTGTGTTACTGTACTGTGGGTCCTATCAGTGGATAAGGATCAGTTGGCCTCGCCAGGAGGCAAGTCGACGGGACACGCGTCCCGCCAACGGCAACCTGGGTCATGCATGGGTTGTCTGAGTGAACAACTATATGTACAATGTAATTTTATTTTGAGAAATTCAGTTGCTATGTGAGCTTGCTGAGGAGAGTGTTTTCTGTCTGTGTTACTGTGTAACATGATCTGTGTTCCTGTGTAAAGCAAATTCTAAGTTGGTATCGAAGCCGTACAGGGAGTGTACACAGTACAGTGTCGTCGTTGAAGAGAGCTTCAGGAGAACTGTCTTCTGAGAGTTCGGGGTTTTACGACGGGTTGAAGACAGAAAGAGAAGCACTGGTGCACGGTTTCTAATTTATAGAGGCTTGCTAAGCTCAGCAGAGGGATTATTAGCCTATGCATAGCATCAGACAGGGAAAAATTTGGTGAAAATTTGACAATTTCGAAGCCAGCTGAAAATTGAAACCGGGCTTGGGATTACGGTTTTTATACGTAACTGGTGATTTCTTCGTTGTTTGTGCACCGTTTTGGATGCTGTAAGGACAGGAAGGAAGCTAATCACATTGTCAACCAGCCATGGAGAGATTCTGAGGTTTATGTCAGAGATTTGTCTCCAGACAGTTAACCTAGCAGATTTGCGGTAAAAAGGTGAAAAAAGCCACTTTCTCAAGTTGAGCTAAAATCACCGTTTCTCCACGGAATTTCCTGACTGAACACTCTACATTCATGGATTCAGTAGGGCGACCCTGCTCCAGGCCTCAGATCGTGCTCAAAATGATCCACATGAGAGTTTAATCTGATAATTTTCAGAGAAGGGAGGCGCGGCCGCATGCAGGGAGGTCGTGGGCTGTTCGCGCGCCCAACGCAATAAACAAACTTAGTGTACCGAAGACCATAGCGACTGCAGGAGTATGGTTCGATGCCCAGATGCACTTTGGACCTTTAGATGAGGTGTCAAATGAATCGACGGTCCAGAATCTGTGATGGGAAAGAAATTTGAACCACAAAATCTGGTTCAGCCATTGGATGAGCTTTGAACAGGGCCCTGAAGAATTGAAGTGCATTTTGGCCTTCAACTTCATTAAAAATTTTCATACTGAAAGTTGAGTTGGGTTCCTTCACAAGTGAAGAGTGAAGTTTCTTCAAAGTGAAGAAACAGTTCAAAAGCTAGAAAAGTCCCTATTTTGGGTCCTTTGCCCGTTTTGACCCAAACGAAAGGCTATAACCTCCAAACGAAGGGCACCCGGATTGTACCTGTAAGTACGGTACAGCAAAACAGAGTGGGTGCAGTGGAGAAAGTGTTCGGAGTACACCAGAAGTGGTTTCACCATTCCACTGGGCACGTAGTTGGGAGTTGACGACTGAGTGCATTTCGGAAGGCGACGCCGATTTGGCTTTCAAATTGGTGGAAAAGCAGCGAGTGGCCTGGTAAGAAAAAAAGTGCAGGTCATTATTTTCAACTTCTGACACACTGTTGGCCTCGACATACTGTTCTTAGCCTAAGGCAGAAGTTTCAAGCAGTTTTGCGATGGCAAACATGGGAGAGTCCATTTTGAGTGATCAAGGAGATAGGCACAGTTTCAATCCAACTGCCTGATGGCAAAAGCAGGATGATCAAGGATGTACTTTACGTACCAGATTTGAAGGAAAATCTACTTTCTGTTGGACTCATTATTGATCAAAAGCTGAAAGTAGAATTTGCCCATGATCGTTGCTTTGTGAAGGATGCGAACCAAAAGTTCAAAGTTATTGCGAATAAGAGAGCCCAATACAAAATTGTACAGGTTGAATGCTACAATCAAGGGGCAACATGGACTTGTATCGTCCGTTCCTTTGAAAACTGAGTTGTGGCACAAGAGGCTTGGTCATTTGAACTTGGGAAGCCTCAGTTTGATGAGAAAATGGGAGATGGTAACAGGACTGCCTACCATAGAAGATCACTTGAAATACATGTGCGAATCTTGTGTATATTGGAAGTAGCATCGAGAGAAGTTCAATAAAGGGGGTGTTGCAAGAGCAAAGAACATCTTGGATTTCATCCACACAGATTTATGTGGGCCTATGAGGACCATGTCCTTAGGAAAAGCCTTCTATTTCATGACCTTTATTGATGATATGTCACGAAAGACGTGGATCTACTTCTTGAAGAAGAAATCAGATGCATTTGATAACTTCAAGAACTTCAAAAACTTGGTCGAAAATCAGACAGGAAGGAAGATCAAAGTCCTAAGATCAAATAGTAGAGGTGAGTATAAGTCTAATGACTTCAATGATCTTTGTGATCAATGTGGGATTAAAAGACAATTTACGCAAGCTCATACTCCTGCTCTCAATGGTGTAGCTGAGTGCAAAAATTGTACGATTGTGGAAAGTGCCAGATCTATGCTAGCTGAGATGAAACTACCAAAAGATTTTTGGTCAGAAGCATGTAGCACGATAGTCTATCTTCAAAATAGAAGTCCTACCATTGCCATACCAAAGATAACACCTGAGGAAGCATTCACAAAGAAGAAGCCAAAGGTAAACCACTTGCGAATCTTTGGATGTAAGGCCTTTATACACATTTCTAAGGAAGAGAGACGTAAACTTGATGTAAAATCTATCAAGTGCATATTCCTAGGATATGATGATCGTGTGAATGGCTACAAATGTTTTGATCCAGTCGAAATCAAAATCCATATAAGCTGAGATGTTATCTTTGATGAATCCAAGATGTATGAAGACGAGGATGCTAAGAAGATAGACACATCCAGTGGGGAAGATGGTATAGTGAGAATACCACCTGATGATGGTCCATTCATTGACCTTCCGAGTAATGAACATGAGGATACATCTGAAGATACTACTACTCAACCTCAAGAAACAAGTTGGAGAGGTAGGGACAAACCTTTTGGTGCAAGAAGGATTGAAGTTACAGGTGAAAAACGCAAGGAGAAGGATGTACCGTGGGATACATTTTCACCAGGAAGCCGATCACCTGACAGAAAGCTCCCTAAGTGGTTTGAGAGATTGATGGAGAGCCGCGACATAGATGACTTTCCAGGATCATCTAACCAGGGAGAGCTACGAAGATCAAAAAGAGAGAAGATACTACCTAAAAGGTATGAAGCAAATTATGCTCTCTTATCTAGCATTATTCAAAGCAAAGAACCTTCGACTTATCCAATGTTTGGGAACAAGAGATAATATCCTATAGTGATTATAGAATAGCTAGATAATCAATGGATCTCTAGAATATAAGATAAGGCAGTAATGGTTTTCCAATTGTGTGTTTTAGTACCTAGTCGTGATATGGGAAAAAAGGAAAACCATTCGGTCAAATGTGGGGTATTTTGGAAAATTTTGAGGTTTAATCTAGATCTCAATGTGGTATCTCATTATTTACAAAATCAGAGGCTCTCAAATCTATTTCTCGCTTTCTTAATTAATCCTTTACTTTTTAATAATTTCTTATAGGACATCAGACTGTTTATATGATTCTTTCAAGCATGAAGTTATTCTTCTGAAAGACTGTTATGTCATATATATTACTACTTGTGGGAATAGACTGGGAATTCAGATAAATTCTAAGGTTAATTGTGTTTCAAATTCTTAAAACTAGAATATCTCTGTTGCATAAATGGATTTCGATGGAATAGTAGCTTCTATAACTTAGATTGAAAATATTTGAAGGAGAAGTCCTATTTGTAATGAAGTGAATCCTTTAGTGGAAGCACTTATTACTGACTTTTCTTGGATTTGGATATTTTCATAGGTCATCTTTCCAGTTAACTTTTATTGAAATTGATAATTTCTTTAAAAGGAGGGGTGAAGTGATGAGATTCTATTTGGGAAATCTGTGGGTTGCATAGTTTTCGGAAGAGAACCAGATGTGGTATAGAAATGAGATTTGGTCTGAAAGTAAATTCGGATAGATTCAGAGTAAGATGCCTAATTGGAACTTTTTGAATAAGAGGAATCTCTAGGGATTGTGTGGACAATCTGGAACTAGAACAAGTTTTATATTTGAATCATTATCTATAAGTAGTACAGTAAAAGGTCAAAGGTTACTAATTCCATTTTGCTTGGAATAGAAGTATGTTTGATCATAATTTAAGTCTGAGAGTTCTGTATTGAAACAATCTAATCTTAGTTTTAGTATTAGGATCAGAGAGGGGTTGTTTGAGTGGAAGAAATTATGCTATTAAAAAAAATTGGATTGGAAAACTACTAAGAGTGAATTTTATTCATCTCAGAGATTTCCCGGATACATGAGAAATAGAAAATCTTTTGTAGCTGAGTTACAAGATCTCAGTGAGATATGTGAGTAATATATGTGCGTTCTGGAGGAATCTGCCAAGTAAAAATGTGTTTATGTACTGGGTCATAGTGAGATTATTCGCATATGTGCACGATTAATCTTGTATGAATCTACTGTGTAATCCTAGTTATTAAGGTTATCTGGTGCACTTAACCTAGTCGACGAACATAAGCATACGATCAGATATTGTTTTGATCGTATTCTTGCAGAGTTAACAAATCTTTGTATGGAAGATTTAGGGATTCACTTATAAATGATTTGGGTAAGGATCTAAATGTGGTGTTATACTAGTTCTTCACCTAGACATTTGAGATTTCTAAATCATTGGCGATTAACTTGAGTAGTTGATTACTCCAGGATGAAATCAATTGGTAAAACGATCAGTGTGATGTGGATTCACCAGAAACTGATAGGATTCTACTCTCCTCGGCCACAAGCACACTATGGAGCTTGCCAATAGAAGGTAGAGAATCTTGAATTGAAAAGCTATGAACTAGATTGGAGAGCTCATCTCCAAGACCATTTAAGATGATTTGCAGAAGCTCATTATCTTGGATACTCTAACTTATGATGGAAAGTTCTTTATTGAGAGATTTAATCCTCAAGACATACTCTGGAGCAATCTCATCATTACCTCTAATGCTTTGTAGAACTTTATTCCTTAGCATAAGCACTCTAGAGGTATTCTTGGATTCATAAATCTCTTTTAAGGAGTTCCAAGTCTCCGTGGTCGAGGTACTTGAAGCAACTTCCTTAAGAAGCTCATTACTAACATTCATATTTAGGCAATGTAATGCTAGTGCTAATCGAGCTTTCTTTTTGTATCTTACTTGATTTTTCCTCCTTGAGGCTCTTCTTCCTCACCAATGACAAGATCATACAAGTCTTGGAGCACTAGAAGTGACTCCATTCTTACTTTCCAAGTTGAATAATTACAAGAATTTAGCCTCTCACTAGCCTCAAGAAGGTAGGCTCCAATTGAACCCATTCTGACTAGTAACAAGTACAACAAATGTACTATTCAAAGGCTCTCCCTTCTCTCTTTCTCAGAATTTAGCCACAAGGCTACTCTCTTGAATCTCACAAAACTCAAGAGGCAAGATCTAGTATGATCTTAAACTCAAAAAGACTTGGAAAATTGAATTCTACACAATCTATTCAAGGAAGTGCCAATGCCTTCCTATGGTATTTAGAATGGATTTTAGCTTCACTATTGAACTAAAAACATAAGCCTCAAAACTCACTCTCAATGATTTGGAGTTTTAACAGACATATAACACCATTTCACATCAAATCTTTAATGGGATCAATGGATTTTCTCAAAGCAAATCACTAGTTTCACTCTACACAAATTGTTTGAAGCTCAAATATTAAAAAATCACTTAGATTTGGTGAAAGTACATCTCCAGCAGCCTCTCACACTTGTGAGAAGTGCTAAAATTGGAAAAACAAATCCATATTGATTTCTTGGCTTGTTACAAATGTTAGAACTCGAGCTACATGGTTCTGTAATGTCTAGATTGAAGAATACAACTTGCATATAGTTTGTAGACATAGAATTGGCAAAGTCATGCTTGTAGAAACTCATGGAAATTCACATGCATTAATTGTAAGTGATCCATAGTGACATGCAAGGCATGCACAAAGTGTAATGGACACATGCATGATGATTTGTACTTTGTTAGTTAGAACTAGCACACTTGTAAAAAGTTGGTAGAATTTCATGCATGGCAAGTGACAAATGTCACATAGACTCTAGATGTCACTTTAGTTGTCCTTTTGGAATGGATAGATGTGGTTCTACCTCGAGCTACCTCAAACTCCATAAATATGTGTAGCTCTCCTCACAATCAATGATGAAGAACCAAAGTTTTGTAGCTACCTCATGTCATTTTGGATCTAAACTATTTTGCTTGTTATCTCTCTAGCTCTCTCTCTCTAACTCGTGTTGAAGCTAATGCTAATACATTGAAATCTTGTACTTTTGTTCATTCTTTGATTCATTGCTATCATATTCTGATGCTTAGCATGCTAGATTGTGGTTAAGCCATTTCTTTTGAACTAGATCTTGCTAAACAATCTCGAATCAGGTTACTGTGCTAATCACAAAGCTTAATCAAGATCAGTCATACTTGTGGACAGTCCCCACATGTGTGACTTCTGGAAATTTTGTCATGGTATCAGAGCCAAATTAAGCTTTGCATGCTAACATCTCTGATTGTACAAGAAACTGAGAGCTAAATCAAGCAAAAAAATAGTTCTGCACTTTTTCTCACCATTCTCTGAAGTGTATTTGGATCAAATCAGATTGAAACTGATTTTTCAGACCTGAAATGTGGTAATACGGAATTTTGGAATTTCGCACGTGTGAAAATCAGAGATTTTCAGTCCTTTTGTTCTCCTTGCTAATAGATCCAAAGATAGTAATGTTATAGCTTAATGGAAAGCTTATGATTTGTACTTTCCATAGAAATTGAAACTAAATCAATATGATGTGTCTAGCAAGAGTTGTAAGCTCTTAAAGAGGATAGGGATAGGTCCAAAATCCGAGTGACATCATTTTGAATTGATTCAATCTTGCTTTGTTCTGAATCCATTGTTTTGAGCATCCTACACAAGAAACTGAAGATCAAGACTAAGTTTGAAGTAATGAACACCTTTTGAGACTTCTGAGAGTCAATTGTATTTTCTTTTGAAGCATTTCATACGTGCCAAAAGTAGGATTCAAACTAACCAAAGTGTCTCAATCCACTTTATGTGTTTGATCTAGATAACTTGTTTTGTGGAATATTTGAGAGTCATCTCAAATACAATTGCAAGTGTTTCACATAGGAAGATACTCAATCTTACCTTTCAAAGGACTCAAGAAATCTATTTACACAGCTAATGATCATGAGTGCCCAATAGAAGGAATTGACAACATTTCATTGAAACTTGCTTCTTCAAAAGTTCTTGCACTTTCTAATGTTCTTTTCATTCCAAAGCTTACAAAGAACTTAATTAGTGTGGAAAAGTTGCTTGATAATGGTTGTGATGTAAAGTTCAACTCCAATACTTGTTTTATCAAGAGAAAAGATGAGATCCTTGCTGATGGATCTAGATGTGGTGAATTTTTAAGTTGAATTCTTATGAGAATGCAAACCTTTGTGAAGTTGCTTTGTTATCTAAGGAGGAGCTGTGGCATAGAAGGTTGGGTCATCCTAACTTTAAATCTATGTCTTTTATGGTTAAGAAGGTGAAGGCTATTGCTCTTCCAAAATCTCTTTCTAAAGATTTCAAGCCTTGTGAGGCTTGTGCCATTGCAAAGTCACACAAAAAGCCATATCAGAAGTCTTTTATAAAGACTACTCATCCTTTGGAGCTTATACACTCAGATGTACATTTTTCTTCTTCTAAAAGTATTGGTGGTGCAGCATGTTTTTTCACCTTTATTGATGACTTTACTAGATATACCTGGATGTATTTACTTTCTTCAAAGGCTATGGTTTTTTATCACTTCCTAATCTTCAAAGCTTATGTTGGAAAATAGTTTCTTTTAAAATTAAAGCTTTAAGATGTGATGAGGAGGTGAATACATCTCCATCAAGTTTCATGAATACTGTGAAGGTGAAGGAATAAAGAGAGAGTTTTCTTGTGCTTATTTTCCATCTCAAAATGGAGTAGCTGAGAGGAAAAACAGATCTTTATGTGAATGTGCTAAAGTAATTCGAGTAGCAGCTTCTTTGCCTATTGATTATTGGGGTGAAGCTATAAATTGTGCAAACTATTTGTGCAATAGATTACCTCACAATGCACTTGCTGGAAAATCACCATTTGAAGTCTTGTTTAAGAAGAAACCTAAGGTAGATCACCTTAGAGTTTTTGGTTGTGCTTGCTTTGTTAATGTGCCCTTGGAAACAAGGAAAAGAGATGATCCTAATTCTATTAAAGGGATCATGGTTGGATATGCATCCAACAAGAAAGCTTACGGAATATATGTTCCCTCTACCTCAACTACAATTGAGAGTAGAGATGTTATATTCCATGAAGATCAAAAATACATTCTTGAGGAGGCCGAGTTCAAAGATTCTCACAAAGATACTCCAATCATCACCCTTGAAGATTATCATGGAGAGATGGGGCCGAGAATTGAGGAGGAGTCACCTCGAATCTTTTCACCAAGGAGATCTCAAAGACAAAGATTCGAGCCTAGAAGGCTTACCTATGAAGATAGAGGCAATCAAGTGGAAATCACGAGTCGAAGGATGTATATGATGCACTCAACTCGAAGGAATGGTACCTTGTCATGAAGAAGGAATATGATACTTTGATGGCCAATAAGACATGGGAGCTTGTGGATCTTCCATCCAACAAGCACACCATTGGTTGCAAGTGGGTTTTTCGAGTCAAGTATTATCAAGATGGCACAATCGACAAGTACAAGGCTAGGCTTTGTGCTAAAGGTTTTGCTCAGGTTTATGGACTTGATTATGAGGAGACCTTTGCCCCAGTTGCAAAGATGGTATCAATTAGAATCATAATTTCTCTTGCTTGTTTTTTCAATTGGCAAGTTCTTCAACTAGATGTCTCTAATGCATTTCTAAATGGGTATCTAGAAGAAGAGATTTATATAGATCAGCCTATTGGGTTCATCCATGACAAAGAATAAGTTTGCTTGCTCTTCAAAAGTTTATATGGATTGAAGCAAACTCCAAGGTCATGGTATTCTCGACTTAAAACCTTTCTTGAGTCGCTAGGATTTAATCTTAGTAACTATGATCCTTCCTTATATGTCAAGTTTTTTGATAAAGATATTGTCATTCTTCTTATTTATGTTGATGATATCATTCTGACAGGAAGTAGTATCAAGTTAGTTGAGGAAACCAAGATTGCACTTGGAAAAGAGTTCAAGATGCAAGATCTTGGAAAAATTCACTATATTCTAGGATTAGAGATTGACTTTCTTAAAGATAAAGCTTTTGTATGTCAATCCAAGTATGCTCTTTCAATGTTAAAGAAGTTCAATATGTTGAATTGTAAGAGTATAGAAACACCTACGGAGCAAAATGTAAAGGATTCTAACAAAGGTGATGAAAGATCCTTCGTGAACATCACACTTTTTAGAAGTCTTATAGGAGTTGAGCCAGGCTATGCAAAATCCTACTATCTATCATTGGAAAATGGCCAAGAGAGTGCTTAGATATATATCTTCAACTTTTGATTTTGGTTTATTGTATAAAAGTGAAGATCTTTCTATTATTGGGTGATAGAGCAGATCAAAAATCTACAAGTGCTTATGTTATATATCTTGGAAGAAACTTGATATCTTGGCTTTCCAAAAAGCAAGATACTGTATCACTTTCATCATGTGAAGCCGAGTACAAGGCACTCACTACAACAACAAAGGAAGTGCTTTGGATCAAGAGGTTACTAGTGGAACTAAAGATAATCTTGGAAAAGGATCTACTATGATCATGTGTGACAACATTTCAACCCAAGCCCTTGCCAACAACCCGATATTCCATGCAAGGAGCAAGCATATCGAAGTTGCACATCACTTCGTGAGAGAGAAGCTCATTGGAGGTGAAATCAAATTGGAGCACATCAACACATCATCTTGCATTGCTGATGTGCTCACCAAACCTTTGAGCAAAAGTTCCTTCATCAAGCATAGAGCCAATCTTGGAGTTATACCAAGATTGATGTTCAAATCAATATAGATTATTTTTTAGGAGGAGTGTTAAAATTGGAAAAACAAATCCATATTGATTTCTTGGCTTGCTACAAATGTTGTACCATGCAAGTATGTAGCTCATAAATGCAAAATGCCAAGTTTGGCCTACCATAGAACTCGAGCTACATGGTTAAGTAATGTCTAGATTGAAGAATACAACTTGCATATAGTTTGTAGACATAGAATTGGCAAAGTCATGCTTGTAGAAACTCGTGACAATTCACATGCATTAATTGTAAGTGATCCATAGTGACATGCAAGGCATGCACAAAGTGTAATGGACACATGCATGATGATTTGTACTTTGTTAATTAGAACTAGCACACTTGTAAAAAGTTGGTAGAATTTTATGCATGGCAAGTGACAAATGTCACATAGACTCTAGATGATGGATAGATGTGGTTCTACCTCGAGCTACCTCAAACTCCATAAATATGTGTAGCTCTCCTCACAATCAATGATGAAAAACCAAAGTTTTGTAGCTACCTCATGTCATTTTGGATCTAAACTATTTTGCTTGTTATCTCTCTAGCTTTCTCTCTCTAACTCGTGTTGAAGCTAATGCTAATACACTGAAATCTTGTACTTTTGTTCATTCTTTGATTCATTTCTATTATATTCTGATGCTTAGCATGCTAGATTGTGGTTAAGCCATTTCTTCTGAACTAGATCTTGCTAAACAATCTAGAATCAGGTTATTGTGCTAATCACAAAGCTTAATCAAGATCGGTCATACTTGTGGACATTCTCCACACGTGTGAATTCTGAAAATTTTGTCAAGAAGTACATCTGAACTTTACAATCTTATTTGAACTTCTACTTCACAAGAAAACTATTGGATAAGGTCGCCCTACTTCAAAATGATTCTAGCACCAATGCTTTTACCAAAATTAAGAGATTTGGATCAAAGCTCTTTGACTTAGCTTTGATACCATGTTTAAATTTCAGAGAAAATGACCTATTTTCATCTACAAAAGATCATTAAGAGTGATTGGTAGCTTTTGGGATCTTGATCTACATCAAGACTAGCTTCCAATTCTAGATTGTACTTGACAATTTTATTGATTCCAAGCAAGAACAATAAAAAAATGATGATCCACGGCTTCACACGTGTGAAGTATTGTTACAGTACGACCTGATAACAGAGAATAAGTTTACTTATGAAATACTAAGCATTCATTCAAAGAGAGTGAAAATCACAAGATTGCTCCACAAACCAATGTTTCTCATCATTAGCCACACAAAGGATCCATCATGGATCAAGTACATAATCATGATAATCTCTCTCTAAGCTACATCTAGCACGTGTGGGACAATTCATTGTAATCATCCATATCCATATTGGGTAAGATCTATCTAATTTGCCACATCATCCATTGGTGGTTTGTGTTGACCTTCTAGATTCCTACAATGTAGGACCTAACTCCTATAATTTAGGAGATTCTATATTTGACTCAAATAAAAACTAAATAAAATGGATTTGAATGGTACAAGTGTCATTTCACACGTGTGGACAGGTCCTCACACGTGTGGATCCACATAAATGTCAAACAATTGCCTGAACCACATGAAAATTGCTAAGATCTAACAATTGGTTAAAGAAATTTTGTTGGTAAGAGTTAGATGGGAAAACTTGTGATGTGGAATTATTCACTTCAAAGATTTCCCAGATATGTTATTTACTCATGAGGATTAGAGTTTGTTTGTAGCTGAGTTGCAAGATTCTCAGTGAGTCATGTGAGTAACATATGCGGATTATGGATATCTGAATGCAATTCATTTTTATTTTGATGGATCTCCTAAGAGATTTTGGTAGGATGAATTGTTGTACCTTCGTTAAATTCTAAGAGTACTGGTACCAAGAAGCATTTATGATAGGTCTACAAGTGATTGTGGATAGTCTTGGACTATAATTGTTTGGATCTTTAACTTTTTAACATTGATTTCCAATGTAAGATTACATTTCACCCTAATATTCATGTCAATTGAGGTTACATGAAGGTGATGTTACTAGATTGGAGAGTATCAGGCCAATAGGAAAATTAATCTCTTAGTGTACTTCTAAAGGTCGATATAGTATTTCAGTACAGAGATAAATAATTTGAGAATTATTTCATCTCTAAGTACTTATCTGATATTGGAGTCAGACTAAAAGAATGGATTTTCAGAGTAAATGTGAAAGTTAAATGATTGATTTGTTAACTTTTGAACTTAATTTTCAAGTTTGGCCGACTGCTCATCTAGTGTCTCATGTAAATTTGGTTTATATGATGATGATAGTTAGATGTATTGAAGATTTTGCCCATTTGAAGGACTTATCGCTCAATGTACCCTTGGAAACTAAATAAGTATTCAGAACCAGAGATAAACAACTGAAAAAATCGTTCTATCTCTGAGTGCTTGATTAGGTTGGTGGGTCAATTGAGGATAATGATTCATGGAAAAGAGTTAAAAGCATACAAATGTAGATCTTCCCTAGTTACTTGTTCAGAGGACAGAACTTGATTAAGGGGGGAAGAATGTTACATCCATGTCATGTATAAGGGAATCAGAATAATTCTTGATGTGGATAGCCGATCACTCCAGTGTATGTGGTTATTAGTTATGCCTTGTCATTCCGGACTTGGTCGATAAAGTAATTAATAATCATATGAGGGCCCAGACCTATAATTGGACATGGGAGCACTTGCATGGTGTTTGACTGCTATAATGCATGAATAGGAGGTCAATTGATATTCTAGGTTGCATGGGGATCCTAAGGGGAATATTCTCTCCTCTTGGAGGAGAACATATACCATGGAAAATTGCCCATCTATCTATTGGATTTCATGATCCTAGTAGCCAGGATCCCCTTCTTTACACCAATCTCCCTCAAAATACTCTTTCCACCAAGCTATGTCCTCTCTTTTATTCCTCTTCTTCGCCATCTCTCCTTCATTGGAAAGATGTAGCACCTAGTTCATTGTTTCTACTTTGATCACCTACTTGAAGGCCACTAAATTTTCCATGGTTATCAGAACTTCACGCTCCTTTTGAATTGCCCGAAATGAGAGAATATGCAGTTTTCTCTTGATTATTTCGTTGCTAGTATCCTACTGTTTCCTCATTCACACCCCTATATTGCTACCATAATAGCATTAAGAGCTTACCCAGCCAGTCGCCTGATTAGTGAGCGAGGTTCAAAGAAAGGCTGCATGTTGTAGATGTCGTCATATGAGACACGACCCTCTCGCCCTCTCCGCTCAGGGCCTGCGGCCCCCTTGTGTATTTGACAATCACCTTTTTGGTGCTACATCAGTGCTATTCGCAAATGTTGGATTATTTTCCATCTATGATGCTATTCGGTTGTCACAGTTGATGCAACCATTTAAGTATTTTACAGCAAAGATAGCATTCATGCGAACTAATTTTAACAGCTCTTGAGAAACTCTGTAAAAATTCTTTTCGTATGTGATTAATCTTAGCCAAAGAGTACATTCTAAGTCTAACCTGTGGCTCGGGCAGCAATGACCTCCTTTTGGGCAACAAACTGTCGATCTAGTGGCCATGTCTCTAGCCCTATTCCCCATAGGAATTGGCCTCTCATAAGAGTTTCAAGGCTGATGAATGCATATATTGCCTGAAATCACTTCCCTATCTACGTTTTATGCTGGAATTTGGAGAGGAAATCGTTTTCGGTCGCTGGAACTGTGCTTAGGCTCTCAACCCACACTCGTTGTCCGATAGCAGTTTTTCGCTTGATTTTTATAAAAATTTCATGGAGAATTATCCAGTTTACAACGATTTTGGTGATATAGGTTTCCATCAACCAAATCGCAGGCCAAGAAGGACGTTTTTCCTTGTCTTTTTGTGAAATTAGGACAACAATTTAGCAGCTTCACTTGCATTGAAAAATAGCTGGAAAGTCGAAAATTTTGACCTACAGCTCTAAGCGGAATCTGGTTGCTAAGGGATGTTGAATACTGATAGGGATTTGTGTAGAACTTTCAAACTTTTTGTGAGGTTCTTCATGTAACGAAGTAGGGTTTGATAATTGGAATGTTATACATGGAGGATCGCTGGTTTAGATAGCCAATTTGGCCTGAATATACTGTGGGATTTCTTGTTTATTAAGGCAA